>SNQJ01S0011061.1:112141-138551 GCA_010110895.2 Picea sitchensis
ATATATATATTATTACAATTTTGTTTGTAATAATATTGGTCTTTATGGGGTGGCAGGTGCTGAGGGGGTCATTTTTTTTTTATCATGAAGGACATATTGAGATAATCTTCACATCGAGTTTAGGTATTGCCACTAATAATTAAGCCGAATAATACGTCATCCTCCAAGGTGTTCAATTAGCCAAGGAGAAGTAGATTCAAAACCTTGTCATCTTAGGAAATTCTGTGAACACCATAAGAGACCTAATCCAAGGGACCCTGTTGCAGGACACACATTTGAGAAATATTTTTAAAAAATAAGACATCTTCTAAGGGATTTTCCCCAAGTTTCATTCTACCACATCATGAGGGAAAATATTATCTTGTCAGACACACAAGGGAACATATCCACAATGAAACAAAAAGGGACGGTGGAAATTAGTGGCAACCCACCTATTTCATTGGCTCAAAACATGGGTTTCGACCTTGGCAGTTTTTCTACAACTTTTTGGGTCCTAAACTTCCAGGGTCATTTTGAGGCCCTAAACAATATTTTTTGGGCCCGCCACAAACACACTATAAGATTTAGCCAAAGTGTGACGGAAAAATGTGTATTCCTCAAATAGAGCTTTCCAGCAAGCTATCGTGCACCCCAAATAGAGATCGTATGCAAACGTTATTCCCTTGGGAAGTTGAAGTACCAACTAACCCCATCGGGGCCCGCAAACCTTTTGGAGTTTCATCTTCCAAGGTTAGGGATTTGTATTTTGTTTATGTTAAAAAGGCCTCTAGAGCCTCATTGTAACCATTGTAGCGAGTTCATTCACTTTGTATTTTTACAGTTTCTGTACATTTCTTTCATTAATAAAAATTGTGCATTATTGTATCTATGTGTTTCTGGAAATATATCTGTGTATTTAATTGTTCTATTTCCACCTTCATTTCATTCTAAAAATAATATGGATCAGTGGTTTCATAGTATACTACTTTTTGTTTCTTAGTGCATGTCCCCGATGAGGTTAGGGTATAGATAGTTAGTTCTCAAGCTAGTTTCTCTTGAGTACAATCGCTCTCTCCATCCCAAGTAGCCTCCCATGGTGGAAGAAAAGAGAGACGTGGGTGCTGAAGATCCCATCAAGCTGTTTTTCACGGAAGCCCTTGCACAACAGAGGAATGAGATGTTGGAGAATTTTTCCCAAATCCTTTAACGATTGCAGTCACTTTGGATATGATGCCCCATTCAAGGAACAAGTTAATTTTGATATTCCCTTATTTGAAGGTCAGATCGATACAAATGATTTGTAAAAGTGTTGAAATTTGCTAGAAGGTTATTTCTTTGTTCACAATTTTTTCAACAGAGAAAATATCACCTTTTCACTTCTTAAGGCTCTCTCTCTTGTCAAACATTGGTGGGAAACTTACTAGGAGAAAAATTCCACAGAGGAATCTGGAATATTTGGAGCCGAGCCCACTTGGGATTTTTTTATGGATGTAGTCAAGGAGAAATATTACCCTGTGGGAAACTATGACGACCAATACATGAGATGGACCATGCTCCATCAAGAGAGAGGCCAAAAAATTCCATAGTTTACAAATACATTCCATACCTTGCTCACCAAGCTAGGTATCAAACACTTCGAGTGACATCTGGTTCTAAAATACCGTGGGGCTCTACACAAGTACATCCAAACTGAAATGGAATTTCTATGAATTTCATCACTGGGAGCCACTTATCGATATGCTATCAAAATCGAGAAAAAATTTAAGCAACAGAACAAAAGGGAGTTCAAGTCTGCAAATCCGAAACAACCAAAGTATGGTAAAGGTAGCCCTAAATCATAGAACAATCAACCTCAAGACCACCAATCCAATCCACAGGAAAAGAAGGGTAACAAGAAGACGAAAAAGGCCACTTGGAAGTGGTGTGACTTCCACAAAATCCCTTAGCACAAAATCGATGAATGTTGCTCAAAATAGTCATTGGTGGATGAGCTCAAAGAAATAGAGTCGATCCCTGACTCTAACTCTGATTCAAGAAATAATAAAAGGAGACATACCATTGATGTAGAACCCACTGCTACTGTTGTGACTGCAACAATCCAACCAAAATAACCAGAGGATCCCAAGGAGGGGGAATGACTCTTCCATTGAAAGATGTGGGTGAAGGGGACCCTGTTGCATTTTATTGTTGATAGTGGAAGCCAGAAGAAACTCATCTCAACAGAGGTCATCAATCTGTTGGTTTTTATAACAACACCACACCCGAAACCATACAACATCAGATGGCTTCACCGAGGACGATATCTTTGTGTCAGCTAGTGGTGCCACCTGTCATATAGTATCAAGTCATTCAAGGATGAGGTACTGTGTGATGTTTCCCCACTAGAAATCTATGATGTTATTTTAGGCCAACCATATATGTGGAAGTGTCATGTTGTTTATGAGTCTCAAACCCGTAGTGTCATTGTTACTCTAGGGGGTCAGCTTTACAGGATACCAGAGGTAGTTCCATCTATTGTCCTGATAAAACAATGTTGTAAAGTAATATTTCATACTGCAAAGTTTATCCTCTTCACAATATCGTCAGAAGAGAAGGACACTACAACCACTACAACCTTGGCCCAATACCCTTCTATCCAGTAGAAGCAGATCAACAAGATTGTAGAAGAGCACTAAGATATTCCTACTACACATATGGGCCCAATACCCTTCATGATGCATCTTCGCCAACATAGTCCTCCCACACTCAGGCAAATCATGCAGCTAGATTGTTTAAATGGATCTAGCCACTCCAACAATAGGTTCATAAAAACATTCACCAAGTTAAGCATGACAACTTCTTCAGGAAGGAAAGCAACTCATCAAGGCTCATATTCAACAAAAGATTCCCCGAGAACTTGATGCAATGGAGACCATTGCTTCCTAAGGGGGGAAGAATGATCCAGATGGAAATAGGTGGCCACCCACCTATTCCACTCGCTCAAAATCGGGGTTTCCACCTTGGCATTTTTCTTACAACTTTTCAGGTCCTAAACTTCTGAGGCCGTTTTGAGGCCCTAAACAATTTTTTTGGGCCCGCCACAGTCATACTATAGGTTTTAGCCAAAGTGTGACGTAAAAATGTATAGTTCTCCGATAGAATTTTTGAACTAGCTATCGTGTGCCCCAAATGAAGATCACATGCAAAATTTACGCCCTTAGGAAGTTGATGTACCAACTACCTCCATCGGGGCCCGCAAACCTTTTGGAGTTTCATCTTCCGGGGTTAGGGTTTTGGATTTTTTTTATGTTAAAAATTCCTCTAGAGTCTCATTTTAAATGATCATCATCTTATTGAAAATGAAACAGAACCAAGCCTCGAGTTGGACTATGATTCAGACAATAATAAAATGAGGCATATGATTGATGCAAAACCCACTCCTACTGTCATGACTGCAACAATCCAACCAGATGAACCAGAGGATCCTGAGGAAGGGGAGCACCTTTTCCATTCACAGATGTGGGTGAAGGGGACCCCACTACATTTTATTATTGATAGTGGAAGTCATAAGAATCTCATCTCAGTAGAGGTCATCAAGCAGTTGGATTTGCCGACAACACCACACCCACATCCATACAACATCATATGGATTCTCTAGGGATGATATCTTTGTGTCATCCAACAGTTCTGCATGTCATACAACATCAATCCCTTCAAGGATGAGGTACTGTGTGATGTTTCCCCACTAGAATTCTGTGATTTTATGTTAGGCCTACCATGATTCTTGTCCCTGTAGCATCATTTTTACTCTAGGGGGCCATCCCTACAATATACCAAAGGTAGTTCCAACTACTGTCCCAAAAAAATAGTTCCACAAAGTAATCTCCCATACCACAAATTTTAGCCTCTTCATAATTTGGTCAGAAGAGAAGGACATTGCAACCATTGCAGCCTCGGCTCAAGACTCTTCTACCTAGCAGAAGAAGATGAAGAAGATTGTAGAAGAGAACCAAGATATTCGTATTGCACCTACAGGGGGGGCTCCACACTTCCTAGTCAAACCAAGTTATGATAAATCCTTTCATGTTCTTAATACTACATATTCACTGATAGAGTCCTCACACACTCAAGCAGATCATGTAGCTAGATTGGTTAAACGGATCCAAGCCCTCCAACAAGGTTCAAATTCAGGAAAAGATTCCTTGGGGACTTGATTCAATGGAGACTATTGCTTCCTAAGGGGGGAAGAATGATCCAGGTAGAAATTGGTGGCCACCAACCTATTCTACTAGCTCAAAACAAGGGTTTCCAGCTTGGTAGTGTTTCTACAACTTTTTAGGTACTAAACTTCTAGGGCCATTTTGAGGCCCTAAACAAAATTTTTTGGGCCGTCATAGTCACACTATAAACTTTATCCAGAGCGTGACGGAAAAATGTGTTGTCCTTCGATAGACCTTTCCAACGAGCTATCATATGACCCAAAAGGAGATCATATGAAAACATTACGCCCTTGGGAAGTTGATGTAGCAACTACCCCCATCAGGGCCCACAAACTCTTTGGTGTTTCATCTTCTGTGGTTAGGGTTTATTTATATTAAAAATGCCTCTATAGCTTCATTGTAAACATCATCTTCTTCTTGCGAATGTGTGTAGACATCACATCTCTTCTCAAAGATAAGCTTCCACCATTTTAGTGATTCATTCACTCTGTAATTAAATCTTCTTGTGAATGAGGCTCTTGAGGCCTTTTTAACATAAATAAAATTCAAAACCTTAACCCCGAAAGATGAAACACCAAAATGTTTGTAGGCCCCGATGGGGGTAATTGGTACATCAACTCCCCAAGGGAGTAAATTTTGCATACGATCTATGTTTGGGGCACACGATAGCTCATTGAAAAGGTTTATCCGAGGACTACACATTTTGTCATCATACTTTGGCTAAATACTATAGTGTGACTGTGGCAGGCCCAAAAACCGTTGTTTAGGGCTTTAAGACGACCCCAAAATTTTGGGACCCAAAAAGTTGTAGAAACACTGCCATGGTGGAAACCCATGTTTTGAGCCAGCGAAATAGGTGGGTGGCCATCGATTTCCATATGGATCATATGTATACTAGGTGTCTTTTTTAGAATAGTCACTACCAAATTTTGGAATGTAAATATCTCCATTGGAGATCATAAATTCAAAAAGGTAGATAGGACTAGGTTAGAGCTAATCAAGCATTTTTGGCCTTGCCTACGAGCATACTTTTGAATATTTTGTACTCCCTTGTGTGCTTCGGCTGCAAACTCTTTTTAATTAATATAATATTTCTCAGTTTTTGTTAAAAAAAAATAACACTGGTCTTTAGATTATGGTTTCAAAAAAAAATTGTTATCTCGAGATGTATTATAAATGTACCATTGATGTACATATTATTTTAATTGAGTGTGTGCCTTTTTTGCCATGTTTCCATGTACTTGATTTTCTTGATTTATCATTCTTGTTCTTATTTATATCAATTGTTCCCACTGGAACCCGCATGCATGCGAAAAATTGTATGGACAATTCATATGGCTCGCTCCACTTCACACAATATATTCATTTTGAGGTTTTCTCTCTCTCCCATGTGTGAGGTGTGCCTTTCCCTGCCAAGAACAGAAAATAGAGAATCCTCAACCTTAGGCCAGATTTTCCACCCTAGAATAATTTCCCTTTGTTGAAATCACCAATACTCCTAGCACAAGTGGAGAGGCACTTATGATAACTACATTATTCTATGATGATACAATGAGATGTCACAATGACCTCTCTCCTTTATATACAATCCTTGGGGGTCACCATAGAAGCCCCTCCACAACTCAACATCGAATTAGTCTTTCCTTGTGGGTGTGAATCCCTAACACAATCCCACAAATCCCATCACCAAACCCATGAATCCCCCACTCAAATCCAAATGGGTTTTCACAAAACCGAAAGGCTAATATGGTGCCAATGAAGATTCCCACACGTCTGACACCTTGGCCTCTTGTGGGAATACCTCTCAAAGCTACAAAAATCAATAATTATCATGTCAATGACCTACACACAATCTTCAAATTACTCCATAAGTTATGCAACAATATCAAATTGAAAAATTCATCTTTGGTGTTGATGTTGGTAAGCTCCTTAGCATCCTCATTTCCTGTAGGCACAAAAAAATTGACCTTGAGATGATTTTCACCATCCATGATATGCCTCACCTCATACAATTACCAATATCTTCTCCTTCTTGGAGCATATCAAGGGAATCCAACATTGACTTGATAAATTCCATCCATCATTCCCATGCTCTAAACACTCTACTCAAGAAGGACGTTGTGCTCACTTGGACAGATGAAACTAGACAATGCTTCAAATATCTAAAAGAGATGTTGGTCTCCCCTCCCACTCTCATACCCTCTTATGAAGATCGTCTACTCATGTTATACGCCTAATTAACTAAAAAACCTACAAAAGGGATACTTTCCCTAAAACATAAAAAAAATAGAATTTGAATGTGCCATAATTTATTACATAGGTTATACCTTCCTCCTCTATGAGATCAAGTATATGAAAAGTGAAAAATAGTGTCTATACCTTCTTTGATACCAAGAAGCTTCGACATTACATGCTCAATTAGAAAACATACATGATTATTCAACATAACCCCCTCTAGTATATCCTCAGTAAAACGAACCTTTTCTGTCATGCTAATTGGTGGGTCCTCTTCCTATAGGAGTTCAACCTAGATTTTGTCAATTGAAAGTCCAATAAAGGTGTGGTCATGGCTGAAAACCTAGCTAGTTCCCCTCTTCCAGTGTTATATATCAATCACACAAATAATGTATTTCCTTACGAAGCCATGTTTCACATTTAGGAATCTATTGTCACTACTAATGAGAGGTACAAAAGTGTGGATATGTAGTGTCCCATCTGACTAGTATAGTTTTGTAACACCCGAGGAGGGTGGTTGTTGATGGATTATGTATGTTATACTTATATGATATGGAATTGGTTGGGTCACTTGACTTGTGAACACTGATATATATATGCACATATTATGTACATGATTGCATCTATGCTTATGTATGTTGTGTGGAACAGATGGTTGGTTATGGTTTTGATCATTGTTTTGTGGAACGGGTGAATGATTATGATATTGATAATGGTTGTGAGAAACAAATAGTTGATCATTATGATCCAGTTAATAAAAAATAATATTTTTTATTATGATGATTAACCTTGTAATGAATAAGATATGGCAGGGCACTTGGTCGCTTGCCGACATGGATGATAGGATTTGTCCATATTAGAAATGGTTGTGGAATTCAAATGACTATGGATGTCAAATGGTTGTGGAATTCAAATGGTTTTGGAAGTAATGTACACATTTGGGTAAAATGTGATTAAGTTAATTCATTATGAATTTTAAATTGATGATCTTAATCTATGAAATTATGATGTGTGCATGTCTGGGGAAACACGACCTTTCCAACAAGATCATCAAACGAATATGATCTCACATCCATTTCCTTATGGGAAACATGGAGTTTCAGATAAAATAGATCATGGATTTTATGTAACTGATTCCTAAATCCATGGAAGATCAAGGCGTGGAGTCTTGGATCTATAATTAAAAAAAAATGATTAGGGTGAAGCGTCCTAAATATTTGGAAGATCAAGGTGTAGAGTCTTGGATCTATGATAAAATAAATATTAGGGTGTGGAGTCCTAAATCTTTGGAATATCAAGGCACAAAGTCTTATATCTATGGAATAGATTAGGGCGCGGAACCATGAATCTACTAGGGCACAAAACCCTATGTACAAGGCAAGGACATAGATTTCAAATAAGTTTGGAGAGACATTCCATAGGGGTGAAAAATCCCTATTCTCCAACATAACATCACCACTCGAGGGCATAAATCAACTAGGTAAGCAAACCTAGAATTAAACCTTTAATTAATTTAATTCCAATTTACCCACTTTTGAGGGGCTCTTAACTTTAATATTTATTTAAATAAAAAGGTGAGTTAATTAATTTAAAAAATAAAGAATAATAAAAAAAATATATAAAAGTGACACATGGGGGTGATGATTAATAAGTTAATTAATTATTTAATAAAATAAGAAAAATGTGGGAATTCCACCTCAAAGGGGGTGGTGAATAATACATAATATTCTATTTTTTTTAAAAAGAATTAAATATATAATTTTTCATGAGAGGGCGAGGCGTCACCTCTCCCAAGGATTATAAATATAAAATGACCCTCATGGTCATATCCTTAGTCACTGAAGAAAAAACCATTTGATTGGATGTGTCCTTGTTCATTGTAGCACATCTTGCTAAAACACATGGATACTCCATACATGTCTCACATTCCCTAGGAGCCTCCTTCCTTTGGATCTCATGTCTAGCATCATCTATCACAATATCATAAACTATTGAAATACATGGATCCTCCATGGATGTCTCATATTCCCTAGAATCATACTTCCTTTGAGGCTCTTTTCTAGCCTCCTCCACCCATTACCCCTATTTTTCAGTCATCAAATATGTCTCTCTCTCAATTGAACCTAAGGGGGAACTCCCTATAGATGACCATCTCTCCCTCTAAGTCAAATAACTCTCCCTGAGATAGGGCTCACTATGATATCACATGCTCCTCCTGACACTTGATTCCCTATGAGTCTGCACATCCCCTGGGCTATCTTCTCCTTGGCCATTATCCTCTGCACAGTAATAGGAGGATTCTCCTTGATCCATATGGATTTCAGTTGCCTCCCACCTATTCCAACTGGTTCATTTTTCCAGTTTTCGAGTTTGGCATTTTTTTTTTCTTCCTAGTTTTCGGGTCCCTGACTTGTGGGGCCATTTTGAGGCCCTAAACAATGTTTTTAGGGATCACCATAGTCGAAAATACCCTTCGATAGATTGCATCAAAATGTATAGTCCTCAGATAGACCTTTCCAACGAGCTATCGTGCGCCTAAAATCAAGATCATATGAAAACGTTATGACCTTGGTAAGTTGATGTACTAACTTACCCAAACGGGGCCCACATGACCTTTGGCGCTTCATCTCCTAGGGTTAGGTTTTTGGATGTCTAGGGTTTTTGACATTCCTATTTATTGTAAAAATATTTTTAGAGCCTCATTGTAATCATCTTCTTGCGAATGAGCGCAACTGTCACATCTCTTCTCAGAGATGATCCACCACCATTCCAACAAGCTTATTTTCTATTGCATTTTTTAGTTTCAACTTATTTCCTTATTGAATCAAAAACTAGTTTTACTGTATCTAAGTTATTTTGTGTTAATCATATTTTAATAATCTGTATTCATTTCATTCTGCTCATAAAATCCTTATCATTCCTCCCTCTTGGATCTTGAGGGATAACTCCCTCTGAACTCAGGCTCCCTCTGATCCTGTACCACTGGTGGGGTCACTTGCCTCACCACTCGTGGAGCCACTTTATCCTCCTCAAATGTCTCTCTACTTTTGATAATCACAACACACATAGGTTGGCCTTTCATCCTATATAGGTTTCCCTCCCTAAATCCAAGAACCATTTTTGATCTGAAGCTAGACCATTTGGGAACAAACAGTACCTATTCATCTTGAAAGGATACATGATATACCTTCCTCTCAATATCTGAGACTGAGAGGACACTTGCTAGCAGTAGGCCTAAGTGGAAGGAAGGATGATCGTGGGGAAAGAAAGCATGCAAAAACAAAAGTAACAACTGGAAGGAAGCACAGCACGCACACATGCAAGAAAACGTGCAAAAGGAAAGTCATAGTTGGAAGGATGAACATTACGCGTGCATGGGAGAAAGACCTAACGTCGGTAGGGTTAGGGTTTTGGTAATATATTGTAAATGGATGAAGAGCCTGAAATGTATGAATACACATACGTAGGTATCATAAGGTCCCCTTTTTGTGTATGCATTATTGTTGCATCATAGATATGTACGAGTCGATGCGAATTGAAATATTGTTATGTACTATTTTGTAAGAGGTTGAGCTAGATTAGAGGAGAGAAGGAATATCTGAGGATTGGATCACAGGCTGAGGATCCTGGTGTGATCTAGTTCACCTCATAAATATCTTACCCATCTGAGGATAATTGTAAGCGCGCGACGCTATAGATGCAGAACTACCATAATAAAAGAGCCAAGAGCCAAATCTTTGTGGATGTATCCCAGGAGGGGGTGAATCACGGTAATATTTGTGTAATGTGATGGATTCATGCATGTCTTTATCTTCTTTCAGCAATTAATTGTTGCGCTTAATGAATGAATGAGTTATTACATTTCTAGGAAATATAGTTGTGTTGTTAAGGGAAGAAACTGTTGAAGGTAATGTGTACTCGTGAATATGGTAGATTGAAATCACAAATTATAGTAGATGGCTTTGAATACAAACTCATATCTCATACTCAATCCCGGGCTATAAACACCTGAGTCTTACAGCCACCCATTAAAGCTATCTCGAGTGAGACTATGTAGCGCATCCATGTGTTGTGTTGCCTTCTAGTTTACCAAGAGGGCCGATAGTTTTAGAGGCGTTTGTTGGAAACCCGAAAGACATGAACCCTGGGTCAATAACTCAGATGGTATAGAAGGAAGACTAATACCAACAAATGGTTTCGTTGCAGCATAGGCACTTGTTTTTCAACTCACGACTCCCACACTTAAAATACCCTTTACGATAATATAAATTTCAGACGCAGACAAAGGTTCTACAGGAAGCCTTGCAACTGGAAGAGAACCAATACCAACAGACAGACCCAGCTATCGAGGAATTGAAGGAGTATTTGAAGAATCTAACATTTCAGCTAAACTAGAATAAGAATAAATACAAATGAGAAGTCGTTTGGTGTACCACATGCAGGAAGAAAGAACACCACAAGAACGAATGCCCAACATTCGCGCAGTATATGGTAGAAGGAATGCCAAATCCATTACCACCGGGAGGACTATGGTGCGAAATATGAAAGAAACCAGGTCACGACCCTTATCATTTCATGATGATGCATAAATACGAGACAATTCCAAAGAGTTCATATTGCACCTTTTTCAAGTCAGTGGGCCACGATGATAAAGATTGCAGAACTATGTAGTTGATGTGAGATAGAACATCAGATGCATATAGAGTGCAGGAAGAAATGATGACTGGGAAAGAAACACCATAGTTTAATCAAATTCCATCTCCATACAATATTGCACAACAATAGTACAATAACACACAACCTTAGTGCAATACAACGTAGTATAATTAGGTGCCCTAGTATAACGCATCGAGAGGTGATCGAGTAGGCTACAGAGGAGGAGGACGAACCAGAGGAGGTTTTGGATGAGGTAGAGGACCAGTCACATGTCACAATTGTCAACAATCGGGACATTACGCATGGGAATGTCCACTTTCACCAGCGGCTTGTATGTATTGTCACGCATCGGACCATGATACAGAGGAATGTCCGATATTACTAGTGAAGATTGAGGAAAAGAGGAACCAGAACAACCAGAATGTTCAGTGGATTTCAATCAAAGCAAGGGATGAAGGATGGAACATCAACATAGTCACTCATGGAGGAGCAAGAACAGGAAATGACACAGTTCGACAGGAACCATTGCAGAACCAATGGGTAAAGAAGCACATTGAACCAAGGAAGAAGTTCGACGCGCAAAAGGAAAAGGAGATCTTTAAAGAGGCCATAAAAGAATTTCAGAAGGAGGACACAACGTCGACTTCAACTGCACAACAAGATATGGAAGCACCAGAATACGATATGATTCCATCATTGGATCATACCAATGGGATGCAACCCATGGGACAAGTAAGTATAATCAAATGATTTTTGCAATCATGTGTAAAAGTATTAAGTGATCCATCATCTGTGAAAATATTTCAAAACATCTTAGAAAAGTGTAGAAACGAGACAAAATAAAATCTAGAACCTAAAACAATTAATCACCTACACACAAAAATAAGAACAAGTAGGGAATTTAGACTGAATGCTAACATTAGGAATTTCAATATGGGAGAGATTATACTGGATCTAGGATCCGAAGTGAATGTATTACCAAAGAAGACATGGCAATGCATGGGAGAGACAATACTCACCTATTCAATTGAAACTAGAAAACCAACATAGAGTCCTACCAATCGGTAGACTAGAAGGACTGATTGTAGACCTTGATGGAGTACGCACTAAAGCAGACTTTAAAGTCATTGAAATAGTGGACGACACAACACTATATCCAGGGTTGCTTGGTCTGGAGTGGGAGTTTGACAATCAGGCCATAATCAATCTGAAAACTAGGAAAATGACATTTGAGTCCGACGAATATAGGGTCATCGCACCATTAGACCCATCAGAAGGGGAGAGGTTTGTAGAACCTACTTTCCTAGACTTAGAGGAAATCGACCAGTTGTATATAACAACTGCACGCGATGAGGATTACGTAAACCCAACTACAGACGGGGTACTTAGTTGGCAGAGCATTACTTCATGTGCAATAGACTCAAACACTGGTTTAGAGAACTGCCAGCAGAGGCTACAAAAAGTATCCACGCGAAAATGTGCAAGAATAGACCGCGCAGGAAGATGGATAGGCACAGAAATCAGAGAACCACCTAGTTTCCACGGACTAAACAATTTGGAAACATTCTTGACATAATACAAAGACGTAGTGTTAGAGAACCAGAGACTGTTAGCACTTGATCTAGCACTAAATGCCACACCGACAAGATGGTGGGGTGCACACAAAGAGAAAATCACAGATTGGTATCAATGTAAGTGATTATTGTGCATAAGGTTTGGTGCATAATAGAAAAACAACAAACAAAAAAAATATGAAGGAAAAGGGACACCATCGAAACAGTTGGAGAAGTGAAAAATGCTATGGAAAATGACACCACCAGAGGAATGGACTCATCACTTCATACATACTTTAGAGGGTATACCAACAAATTGGTATACGGACCAGGAATTGTGCAAAGGAACTACAACATGGAAGACATTGCTATAGAATTTCACAGTCACTTTCTCATTTGAGCATGAGAACCCCAACATAGATGCATCCCCTAAATGGATCAGAGGAGTCATATTCATCAAAGAACTAGAAATATAACTTATCACAGAAGAAAACCAACATAATAAAAAGACAGTCAAGGAACTGTTGTCTTGCTATCACGTACAAGAAGAAGCACCAGATGAAGATGATCCACGTGATATTCAGATCGAAGAAGTAGAAGGTGAAAGAGATGTGGAGGGACCACCCATAGAATCAGAAGTCATTGCCGCGTCGATCAAAGTAAAGAAAGTCAACATTAGGACAGTCGAGCATCCCAAAATGGCTATCATTAGAGACTAATGGGATGAGAAAACAGTAGAAAGCATCACAGAGTTGTTGCGCAAATACAACGACTTGTTTCCTACAACATTTACAGAGATGAAGGGGATAGCCGGAGAGTTAGGATAAATGAAGATACCACTCAGACCTGAAGCGAGACCTATTAGACAACGACCATATAGAATAAACCCCATATACAAACAATAAGTCAAAGCTGAGATCGACAGGATGCTCGAAGCTTGCATCATAGAACCGATTGAGGAGTCAGAATGGATAAGTCCAATGGTAGTACAGGACAAGAAACAAGGAGGGATCAGGATATGCATCAACTTAAGGAAGTTGAACGATGCATGCCTACATGAACCATTCCCTACACCCTTCATGGATGAGGTGTTAGAGAATGTAGGAGGACATGAAGCTTACTCATTCACTGATGGATTCTCAAGCTACCATCAGATTAAGATAGCACAAGAGGATAGACACAAGACCACATTTGCGACAAAATGGGGATATTATCAGTACACAGTCATGTCCTTTGGACAGAAGAATGCACCCACAATATTCTCCAGAGTGGTCATCGCAGCATTTAAGGAATTCATCCATCAGTTTCTTGAAGTATACCTGGATGATTGGACAGTCTATAACCTATTGAAAAAACATGTGTAAGTTTTACGAATGATGTTAGAAAGATGAAAAAAGTGCCAGATATCATTGAACATCAAGAAATTCATATTTGGAACACCGTTTTGGATACTATTGGGTCACATAGTATGAAAACAAGGTTTATTAGTAGATCCGGAAAGATCGCAGTCATTGTTAATTTGCTAGCACCAAAAACAGTCCGTCAGCTAAGAGCGAAGTTAGGACACACACGATACTACAGGAAATTCATCAAAGGATATGTGCAGATCAAAACATCGATGGAAAACATGTTAAGGAAGGATACAAAGTTTCAATGGAACGATGAGTGTCAACACGGTTTAGATACCGTGAAGGAAAATATGGTTACTGTGTCGATATTGGTATTTCCAGACTGGGAAAATACATTCCATGTGCATGTAGATGCATCATCCATAGAACTTGGAGCTATCTTAGCACCTCCAGGAGTGGGAGACTTGGATCACTCGATAAAATTTGCAAGAAGAAGGTTATCAGACTCAGAACAAAACTATAACACGACAGAAAGATAAGGCCTAGGCATGGTCTATGCATTTAAGAAGTTTAGGCATTACTTATTGGGAAAACACTTTAATATTTTCACAGATCACTCAACCCTAAAATACCTAGTCAATAAGCTAGTGTTGGGGGGGAGAATCTGTCGATATTTACTACTATTTCAAGAATTCGACTTTGAAGTAATATTTAAACCAGGGAAATTGAATGCAAGACCTGACCACTTGTCGAGGGTCACAAATGGAGAGGAACCTATGAATTTAGAAGACAACTTTCCAGATGCACAATTATTCTCAGTTCAGATTGTTGATGAATATTTCACAGATATCATTCAGTGCTTGAGTACAGGTACTTCATCACAAGACTATAGCACCACGCAGAAGAAAAACCTGGTAGTCCATGCTGCCAACTATCAACTGATTGTAGGACATTTGTATAAAATGGGCGCAGATAGCATCCTGCAAAGATATGTGTTAGAGAACGAAAGACCAAGAGTCTTAGCAGAAGCCCACGAGGGAATAGCTGGAGGGAATTATGTAGGTAAATCTATTGCGCATAAGGTATTGCATGCAGGACTATGGTGGCCAATGATTCACAGAGACTCGAAGGACTACTTTCAAAGATGTGATGTCTGTCAAAGGGTAGGAAAACCCAACATAAGGGATGATATGCCATTACGACCACAAGTAACGTTACAGGCATTTGAAAAGTGGGTAATAGACTTTGTGGGACCAATCAACCCACCTGCAAAAATAACAGGGGCTAGGTACATTATCACCGCGATGGAATATTTAACATGATGGGTGGAAGCCACACCAGTAAAATATTGCAGCGTAGAAACAACGATGTTCTTTGTTTTTCAAAACGTAATCACTAGATTTGGGTGCCCAATAATTTTGATGAGCGACCAAGGCACGCACTTCATAAACAACACCATCAGTGCTATGACCAAAGAGTTTGAAGTACATTATCAGAAGAGAACACTGTATCATCCATAGGCAAATGACATAGTGGAAGCCTTCAACATAATTCTGGAGAACGCACTGACAAAGATTTGTAATGTCAATAGATCTGATTGGGACCTTAAAGTACCAGCAATATTATGGACATACAACACTACATGCACAAATTTGACAGGGTACACGCCATTTAAACTAGTTTATGGCCAACAAGCAATGGTTCCATTAGAATTTTTAATCCCAAGCTTGCACGTAGCAACAATCACACAGATGAAAGAACGAGGCGTAGTACATGAGAGACTGGATCAGTTACTGACCATGGAGGAAGACCGAATATTGGCAGGATTCCACCAACAACATCAGAAAGCATGAGATAAAGCTTGGAACAATAGACACATCAAGAAGAAAATGTTCAAGGAAGGAGATCTAGTGTTGATGTATGACAACAAATCGTTACAAAACCCAGGAAAGCTCAGAATGTATTTGTTGTGACCATACAAAGTAAAATCTATCACAGATGGAGGAGCTATACAGTTAAGAGGATTATCAGGCATAGAACTCTGAGGGATAATCAATTGGAACTGACTGAAGTTGTACAAGGACAGTTGACCACCCACTGCGTAGTAAAAAAAAAAAAAAAGGAAAGAACCAAAGAGAGCACAGTGCACCAGAAGTAGAAAGGTCGTACAAAGATAGAAACACAAAATCGGTGAGAAGAAATACAAAATTCACATCAAAAGGGAAACAAGTGGGAAAAGGAATCTCATCAAACAAATCAACAATGCAGAGACACAATTGGGTGCAAAAATATTAGCTTGCAAGTTGCTAAGAAAATGCCGCAGAGAGGAAGTACCAGCTGGAGTCATTGTAATTGCAACCTAGTGCACAGAAGGCACCTCAATGAGCTTAGTGCCATACTTATTGAACTTATTCCAAGAGGACTACAAGGATGCGCAGGACCTAGGCACATATTTCCACTACTCATGGTTGATTACCTTAATAGCCTTCATGGGATGGCGAGAACGAGGGTATATAGTTTTTTGTACCAGACCAAAGCTTGTGGAAGAGAGGTATCCATTTTTGAAAGCATGGCCGAACTCCAAGCATAAGAGGGAGAATGGGGTCATATTTGAAGCATACCTACGTGACATGCAGAAATCCATCAGCCAAATGTGGAGAATAACACCAAAGGTTGTCGCGCGATATGAGAACATCACCAACTTCTAGCCCGCAAGACAAACAATGTGGATACAGGAAAGGAAGGATCCATATAAATAATGGCTACAGATGCTCTACTGTATCATAGAGGGTGATATCAATATGGTCATCAACGAATGGCCCAATGAATGGAGGATCCCATCCATTAACCGGGAAGTACCGGAAAGAACAACAGAGGAAGAGGCAGAGTAGGGAGCAACGCAGCCTATGGAAATCCAAGTGCCCAAGAGACCAATAATGGTCCAAGGAAAGCCAACATAGACAAATGAAGGGCCAAATAAGACAGGAAACCAAAAGGGGAAGAAGGAGAATACACAACCAACCAAGTAACAACAGAAACAGGTTGAGGGAGTGTAGGAGACCGCCTCAAATCCCAACACACAAGAACCAAGGGGAAATAAGAGACCAGACATGTAGGTAGGAGGCGCATGAAATAATTCAAAGGCACAATGAGCACCGACATAATATATGATTATAGAGGACAATGGGGAAATGATTGCTAGAATGGTCCAGGATTTTCTAGTCGAGGACTTCGACCATGTAGCACACCACAGGGACAAACTGCAAAAAGAGCTGGTAGAATTGGGGCAGTTCCTCAAGAAATTTGGGGAAGTATACATAGTAAGAAGTAGCAAGGGCATAGAGCCATCATCACAACATACAGATAGAAGAGTGCAAGAGGAAGCTCGATAGTCAAAACAAGGGATATTGCACCCACACATAAGATTCCATATCAACCATAGCATGTTGTGCATGAACAAAATTGTGGGGCAGACACCCTTGAAATACTTAAGCCAAATCCAAATTTTGTTAACAAGGATACCATCAAGGGAATTACACAGGTTGTAGGTGAGATTCAACCACGAGGTACAGTCTCGCGCACGCAGAGACTTAATCGAGTTGAAGCATGCAACAAAAAAAAAAGACGAATTGAAAATAGGCTATGAAAAGGAAAAATATGAGAGCGAGGAGGAAAGGGAGTTACTAAAAGGATTGGATCAGAAAGTGGTAGGAACTTATGATAATATTCCATAGGCCACGCAGAGTGAGGAAATCACAACAACAGAAAATATTAATCGGATTGCATAGGCAATTGATCAATATCAGAAGGAGATTGAGAATCTTCGAGAATACCTCACACCAACCACTCCACTAGTAGTCAAGGAGAAAAGGAAACAGGAAGAAACAACGCACCTGCAGGAGATAGAGCAACAGGTTATCACATCAACTGACTTGTTCGATAAAGCAACGCAACTTTGGACAAGGTTGGAGGAGGATCCACAGATCCAACGGTGGGACAAGGAAGAGGAAAGGATCAATGCAACGATACAAGAGCTCAAGAAGAAGAAGAAGACCATACCAATCCCAGAACAAGTCAAAGGGATTCAGGAGATGAAGAAGCTGCAGGTAGAACTCATCACTGCGCAAACACAGAAACAAGAGCGTCAGGCTCAAATGGAGCCATTACAGGAGCAGGTAGTAGAAGTACTAGCACAGGAAGAGGTAGTTAAGACACACATAGCACAGATCCAGGAAGAATGTGCAGGATTGATCAACGACGAAGTTGCAGTCCAGGTAGTGGACACAATCAAGGAGAAGACCGCACAGGCGCTCACACAAGCAGCAGAGCTCAAGGAAAATTTCTAGATGATCACCAAGGAGATCAAGAAAGCTCAGTAGGATTAGGTGGCTCAGGACGAGCCACATGTCAGTGTTGGGGGCCTGTTGGCAGCATGCCAAAGTGGAAATAAGGATGATCGTGGGGAAAGAAAGCATGCAAAAATGAAAGTAACAGCTAGAAGGAAACACAACACGCGCACATGAAAGAAAATGTTCACAAGGAAAGATACAGTTGGAAGGAGGAACAACACACGTGCATGGGAGGAAGACCTAACATCGGTAGGGTTAGGGTTTTGGTAATATATTGTAAATAGATGAATAGCCTGAAATGTATGAATACAGATACGTAGGTATCATAAGGTCCCCTTTTTTGGTATGCATTAGTGGTACATCATAGATATGTACGAGTCGATGTGAATTGTAATGTTGTTATGTACTATTTTGTAAGCGGTTGAGCTAGAGGAGAGGAGAGAAGGAAGATATGAGGATTATATCGCAGGTTGAGGAGCCTAGTATGATCGAGTTTGCCTCATATAGATCTTACCCATCTAAGGATAATTGTAAGCACGCGACATTGTAGATGCAAAACTACCATAATAAAAGAGCGAAGAGCCAAATCTTTGTGGACGTAGCCCAGGAGGGGGTGAACCACGGTAATATATGTGTAATGTGATGAATGCATGCATTTATTTATCTTCTTTCAGTAGTTAATTGTTGTGCTTAATGAATGAATGAGTTATTACATTGCTAGGAAAATAGTTGTGTTGTTAAGGGAAGAAACTGTTGAAGGTAATGCGTAGTCGTGACTACAGTATATTGCAATCATAGACTATAGTAGATGGATCTGAATATGAACTCATATCTCATACTCAATCCTGAGCTGTAAACACCTGAGTCTTATAGCCACCCATTAAATTTATCTCGGGTGAGACTACGCAGCACATCCGTGTGATGTGTTGCCTTCTGGTTTACCAAGAGGGCCGATAGTTTTAGAGGCTTTTGTAGGAAACCCGAAATACATGAACCCTGGGTCAATAACTCAGACGGTAGAGAAGGAATACTAAGACCAACAACACTCCTCTTGAGTTATGGAACCCATAAAACATTAAACACCCTCAATATCTCTCATGAATCCAATCAAAATGATACAGTACCATATCATCATACTAAATTCTTGGCTCCCATACCAATATCCACACACAATTATGAACTAGTCTCTATGAGAGTTTCAAACAACTCTCTAGCACCTGTCATATGGAAATATGCTCCACTTTCCAAAAACCATCTCTCCCTACTGGAGACAGTACCTAAAAGGATGGAGACCAACAAGATATCCCTCTACAACCTGTCTAGAACCTCATCAAGCTGTATTGTTGATGCATGGTTCCTTCTTCATCTTCCCTTTTGGTGTGGACATTGTGAAGCATAATGACCAAAGTCATGGCACTCATAAAATTTGATCTTACTAAGATCCTTATTCTATCTCAGTTTTGGATATGCTTCTCTCTTCGGAGAATCCCTTCTCCTTGACAGGCCTCTTATGTATGGATAACCCCTTCTTCCCTTTCTAGTGTGGTCTGTAAGGGCCTAGTTTTCATCATTGCTAATCTTCAACACACCATATATATCATCCTTGGATGCTAATTGGGTCTCCTCTTGGATACAATCAATCCATAATCCATGAAAATATGGTAACCTATATTGCATAGATATCCCCTACACAAATGGTTCCCAGGACCTAGGCAGACCTCTCAATGCTACATTCACCAACTCATCATCTTCCATTGTCTCACCAATAGCTGTGAGTTGATCTTGGATAAGGTAATATTCATAAGATAACTAAAAATTGTGTCTTAATTGGTAATCCTGACAATATGAAGTTGATGCTTCAAGTGGAACATCCAGTCAACATTCTTTTTTTGGTAAAGACCCACAAAATCATCATACATATCCTTTGAAGTTTCTTTCTCGACAATGTGAGTAATCAAGTGGTCCTTCACGAACTCTAGCAATACTCGCTTGGCCTTCACTTTCCTCTTCTTATGAAATTCCAAATATATTGTATTAGTCAGACTAGTAACCACATCCTCAACATACTCCTTGAGGTCATTCTCTTCCAACAGAAAGAGAACCCTTTCCTTCCAAGCCTGAAATTTGGTTTCCCCTTCCAACCTATCCTCAAGCTTCAATTTATTCACCATATTGACCTGCTCGGAATAAGAACTAGAACAAAAACAAGTAAAACACTCTTCTAGTGTTGTATCAAACAGAGTGTCTCAATATGATCCCCTTCTCTTCAAATCCCAATCTCTGCAACAATGTTAGATTTTACTGCACCTCAGGTCTGGTCTATTGTTTCCATAGTTATACACAATTAACCCAATTGAATTGTAAGCATAAACACACTAAGATGCCTAGCTTCTTTTAGCATAGAGGAACATACAATAATATCATATATGAATCATCAATACACAAGAGACACAATATTTATGTTATGTAACTTTATCCAATTCTCCAAATCTGGGGACCAAAACTAGTCCTCTCAAAGTTTCCAAGTATGAGGACATAACTAGTCCTCTCAAAATTTACCAAATCGGTGGACAACCTTGTCCTGCAATATACAAACAAGAAACAAAACCTAAATAATATTTTGGAAATATCCTCTACCCACAAATATGCTACAAACCACATGTACAACCTGCTGAGGTCACCTAATGTCAGCATGTATAGACCTGGCCCTACCTAGACGAGCTTGTACGGATGTACGCAACTGTTCCTACAAGAACCCGCGTACGTGTGTGATTGTTGTTATAAATAATCTCAATGTCCTAAAAACAACTAAACAACCATTTATTTATGATACAATTGTAAGGTATTTATCTTGATATGTACTATAAATGTACCATTGATGTACATATTATTTTAATTGAGCGTGCTCCTTTTCCACCATGTTTTCGTGTTCTTGATTTTCTTGATTCATCATTCTTTTTCTTATTTATATCATGTGGTATCACGACATTGTTTGATACCTACAAGCCCATGGAAAAATAATTTATCAGAGCATGTATGATGTTTAAGGGCCTCATGATTATATAGATTTGATGGTGAGACAATTTATTAACTATTCTTGGAATACTAAGACTACGGTATTAAAGCATGATCGATGATGGCCAAGACTAGGACTGTATTATTAGAGCATGATCAATGATGTGGCCATGAGGAAGAAACCCATCATGGGTAAGTCAGTTAAGATAAAGAAATTGTAAAGTGGGAACAATAATTATCTATACCACTTGTATCTAGATTGAATCGACATGGTGTTATTGCATTTGTATTGTTCTTTCTCAAAAATTGCATGTTAAGTTAAAGAATATGAATGCTGTTCTTTGAGTGATTATGGAAGATCATTGAAGTTTTCTTAGAGATATAAATTGAATATTTGATTGATGGATCACCATAAGATCATAGGAACACCAATATTTAATAGAAGAATATTGTTACTTCTATAGTTGTCATTTTTACTTCAAGGTTATCGTGTACATATATCAAGAAAGAGTGTAGTTATATTCTTGGTAGACATGTTGTTATACTTTTGTAGAGGGACAATAATATTGTTACACCACATATGTTGTATATATTATTATTTATGTTATAGGTTTGACAAACATGGTTAGTGGTGGTTTAGATGAATCTTTTAATGATGGTCAAAAGTTCACTATTTAGCCAGACTTGTGCTCACACAGTAACAAAGAAGAGTGTGTTCAGGTTGGATGCAACCTATAAAACATAACTAAAATGAAATAGCCATTTATTACAATATTGTGCATGAGAACCACAAAGAAATTAGACATTGGTGGATGTAAGAAGAACATATTATTTGGAAAGAGATGCCTTTGAAGTAAAAAGTGATCAAGGACGCGAACAATATGGTGCTTGTCGTTTGCATCAAAATTTTTATTCAACATTCAAAATAGAGATTTGCATGACTTCCTGATGATAATAAGATGGCTGATTTTTTATAATATTGATTGCATCATAGTTGTTCATTTCAGGAACCCAACATTTGGAAACTTGGTCCCCGCCCCAATATATCTTTCACAATCTACCTCTAGTTAGAATCTGAATTCACTACCACAACATTGACAACCAACATAGCATGTCAAAAAGTTGTCTTAGGTTGATGGAATGTTGGTATGGATTGTTGGTTTTCATTGATGTCAACCATTGGAGAGTGATATTGTAGATTGATTTCAACCCTTGGATAAAGTTTGGTAGCAAATTCTGATAGCACATAGGTTTGGGTAATGGACCCAAGTTTGTTTTATGTATAATGGTATGAGTTTTACTATATTTGAAGGTAATATTATTCTATATGGGTAGTACATTTCATTCCATTTCCGGTGGTATGTGGAACATCACATAACTCCTCACGGTTAGAGATTTATCGCCATGTGAAGTTGGAGAACCCAGGTTTGGGTAATGGACCCACGTTTGTTTGATGTATAATGGTATGTGTTTTGATATATTTGAAGGTAAGACTATTCTAGATGGATAGTACATGTCATTGCATTTTCGGTGGTATGTGGAACGTCACATAACTCCTCACGGTTTGAGAGTTATGGCCTTACGAATTTGGAAGACCCTCATATGTTGGCTTGAAGCCCTAAAAGGTCAAAGAAGTCAAAGTTATTGCAAAGAAGAAATTATTTAAATAATAAAGTGAAGTGACAAAGTCAAAGAGGATTATTTAAATAATAAACTGAAGTGACAAAGTCAAAGAGGATTATTTAAATAATAAAGTGAAGTGACAAAGTAAAAAAGGATTATTTAAATAATAAAGTGAAGTAACAAAGTCAAGGAGGATTATTTAAATAATAAAGTGAAGTGACAAAGTCAAGGAGGATTATTTAAATAATAAAGTAAATGGAGAACTTTCTAATTATGGAAAGTGGTTAGAAGTGGGTTAGCCCTAAGATACGGAAATTGGGTTAAGATGGTTAAAAGGTAACCCCTTGAGGAGGCTACATGAACGTATAAATAAGAGGCAAGACTCTCTCATTTTAATCACACTTGAGCATATTGAATATCTACATGTGATTGAGGTAACCAAAGGATATCTAAGCTGAATTTAAGAGGAAGATGAAGTAAATAAGGCAAAAATTCAAGGGAGGATAAATTCTTTTGATGATGCTTTCTAAGCTTTGTTATTTATAGGTCATCTCACCATTTTCGCAATAAATTTTTTTCTAGAATGGTTCAGACCGTGAAATTGGGAGGCCATTGGGAAACATATCCAAGTAGTTTTGGTACAAATTTTATCTTGTGGGTCGTTGTATTTTTGGAGTTACGCTCTGTGGAAAATAGGGTTTGTGGCTAGTCCTGAAACTATTCTAAAACACGTTTTTCGGGTAAAAACGTCATAACTTCTTCATAACTGATCCAAATTCACTAAGGAAAAATGTGTTGGTTATAGTACAGTCTGTAGTATTCTATGTAAAATTTTCAGATCCATACAACAAAGATTCCATGCGGGGAACGCTCTTCGCTGTCTAGAATAAGCCAGAATTCAACAAGGTATGCCATTTTTTCTATAACTCCTTTTATGAGAGGTTCCAAGTAGTGACACTTGCGGGAATTTCATAAAACACACTGAAGAACATTTTGTATTATTTTCATATCTTTATTCATTACAGGTACATAATCCACTATGTACCCAAAACTATTACAGGTTGTTGACTAATGAATAAATATATGATTGAGTCAAGTAGTTTATGAGTTGGCACATACATGAGGTGTATAGTTGATGATATTGGTACATCTTGATGAGTCATAGTTGATGAGTAGTTGATACATGATTGGTACATACTTGGTACATGGTTGGAGGCACTTGTTAGTAGTATTGTTGACACATGGTTTATGGATGATGTAGCATACTCGTATTGGTATATTATTAGAAGAACATATTGATCTTGGTGATGATTATGAGTTGTTGTGTTATGCTTGGTTGATGCACATATTTGAGAGTTTTCTTGGTGAGTATATATGATTTCGTTGATAATATTTATGAGACAGGCTGTTGTGATAGGTTGTTTAGACAAGTTGTTGTGACAGGTTGAGGTACAGGTTGGTGCATGGTTGATGCACTTGTTTATGGTATAGGTTGATTACAGGTTGTTTGGTACAGGTTGGTGCAAGGTTGATTGACTTGTTTCTGGTACACGTTGATTACAGGTTGAGGTACAGGTTAATGCATGGTTGATGCATGGTTTAGTTTAATAGTATAGGTTGTTTGGTGCAGGTTGATTGGCACAGGTTTACAAAAGTATATCTCACAGTGATAGTGTGAAAGTGGTTCCATCATTCTACTTATATACCAGGGAGGTTGGACAGGGCAAGGACAGGTGGCTGTAGCCACCTTCCGGTTGTATTCGAAGAATATAGGGGGTGGTAGCCTCCTTTTGGTTGTAGCCATAGAATTGGGGAGTTGGAGCTTCCCTCAGGTTGTAGTCTAAGAAACTAGGGGGTTGGAGCCTCCTTCCAGTTGCAGCTAGAAAACAAAGGAAGTTGGTGCTTCCAATGAATGTAACTCTTAAAGACATATAAGAAAAATAATTATGTGGTTTTTTCCCTCTTTGGGTTTCCACGTAAAACACTGGTGTACTGTGTATGTGTGTGATTGCTCATTTGTTTATTTACTCTGCAACTATTGGATGATAATTCTACATTGATATAACACTTGAATTTTATGGTGAAAAATGATTACATTTCTCTATTACTTATTCGCCCCCCCTCTCAGTGATCCAACAATTGGTATCAGAGTCGGTTCCTTCAAGAAACAGTTTAACCACTCGAAGGAGATCATGGATTATTCTGAGAATGGAGTACCAATGTTTAATGGTCATAATGGTTTTAAGTATGATATGTGGAGCAGAAGGACAAAAGTATTTTTATAGGAACAAGGAAATTATATTTGACTATCAATTGTTATAGGATATGATAGTTCAAAAAAGGCAAAGACTGCATCCAAGAAGGAATTGAAGAAGAATAGAAAAATAGAAATGAATTTCATCTGGGAAGGATTACCTAATCTGGTAAGAGAAAAGTTTGGTAAATGTTCATCAGCCAAAGAACTTTGGGATAAGTTTCATGACATATATTCTTCACCCATTGCAGATTCAGAAAATTCCAAAGAAGATGCAGATACAAAACAAGAAGAAAGATGATCATCATGTCAGACAGATTTAGAAGAGGAAGAGTATGAAGAAGCAAAAGTTGATTACAGAGAAAAAATGATTAGTGCAATTGAATATCTAAATAAATAAAGAGAAGAAAACAAGTCATCCAAGAAAGAATTGATGAAGCAAAAGGAAAGTGTTCAAGGTTCCGAAAAACATCAGTAGGTCATCAAGAATTTAAGAGCTCAACTAGAAGAGGCCAGATGAATTGAATAAACTCTAGAATATAAAAAGAAATGTTTAGAATCCAACATAGAAGCACAAAAAGAAGAAGAATAAAAGAGAGAAAATATACCGATGGATCATCTCAAGGAAAGAACTAATGACTTAAAACAACTTGAGGAAGAGTTTGGTCAAGAGGAGAGAAGACTGGAAGAAGAAATAATTACATTGAAAATTGAACTTTAAAAAGCAAAGGTAACAGAAGAGGTCATGGATTCTCAGATAATGAATAAAGAATAAGAGGTTGAGAATCTAGAAGAAGAAGATGTCACACTAAGATTGAAAATCGTCAAGCTCAACAAGAATGTTGAAGAGATAGAAACATCCACGTCAGTTGTAGAGAATGAAGAGAAACACTCTGCGTTGCTAGAAAAGAAGAATGAAGAAAATAGAAAGAGTTATGCAGAAGTACTCAGAGGAAGGAATCATGGTCAACCAGAATCTAAGAAAACTAATAAAGATACATCTTTAAGAAGACCCTCCCATTGGATTACTGAGAGGGGGGTTGAATCAGTAATTGCGTAATTATAATCCTTTTTCTCCAAATAACCCAAGTGTTATATCAATGTAGAATTATTATCCAATAATGAGCAATAAGAAATGAACAATCACACACATACATAGTACACCAGTGTTTTACGTGGAAACCCAAATCGGGTGAAA
>SNQJ01S0011061.1:149079-172218 GCA_010110895.2 Picea sitchensis
ACATCTAACTAGTTATAAATGATAGCAATGGGTAATGAATAAATGTTGAATGCTAATTGATGAGTTTTTGTGCAAGAGGGAAGTTTTGGGAAAAAGAGCCCCACACTCATCCACCCCCCCTCTAAGTGTGGTAGGTGTGTCCAACACATACAACATATCATACTTAACATTCAAAATATACAAAATCAATTGATATATGCTAGCATTCACATTCATACAATGACAAACCATTCTTGCATTCCCTATGCTACTTGTTTTCACAATCCCATTTGATATTTTCATTCGAAAAGTTTTTTTTTTTAATCAAGTTTTGAACTTCACATATAATATTAACACTAAGTTCAAATATTAGATTTTGTTGTCGGACAAATTGGTCTATGTGGACACAGAGTGATATCCCTAGACTCGGACATCAAGACTAGAACAAAACAGGGAAAAACATATAACTTTCCCTAGGTTTATGTAATAAAAAATACTAACTAGCCAGAGCTCACACCTTTTTATTGACGATTGTACTTGCTAGTTGTAGTTTCCAGCTCCATCCCGAGACTTATAAGTGATAAACTGTAAGAATACACAAGACAACAAGAGTGATATCAACAATAGTATATTTTGATGAAACTTATGCAAATGATCAAGGAGAAATGCAACAAAGATAACCTAAAATGGATAGCATTTGTGGGAAAGAACATATGTTGTTGTATTAATAATATTAATGGAAGAGATTACAACCAGAGCCTTGATGTTGTGAAGTCCCTACCAATGAATCCTTGCTCCAACACACACCCTTTGATTCTATGATTTTTGACACCATAGGTTTGATACCAGGCCATCCAGGTCAAAAGTTACCTTAACAAAGCAAAAGCTAAAGCCACGATTGACCACTATTCATGGTTAACTTTCTTCATGAGAGATGCTTCCTTTAATAGATTTGAAAATGAAGGGATGAGAAGGTTAGGATGAGAGATTAGGATCTCACCAAATTAGGAATACGGGTGAGATCCAAACTGATCGGAGGACACCTCATCCTCAAAGCTCCTATTCTAGAAGCTTCTCGAATTTCTTATTTTTTCCTTCGTACGAACATTGTCACACCATATGAATGAGCAACATGTGACATTGTCGTAGACTACTGTACTGCAACATGTGACATTCAATGATGTCACATGTTGTAAAGGAACACAGTGTGACACCTTCATAAATTAGGGTTTTTAAAGGAAATTCCCATAGTTTCATCTCTCTAGGAATGGTTTTTCTTCCATCTTCTTCAGGGATTAAGGAAATAATTCTTCGAATGACAAAGGGTAGGTGCACATCATCAATGGTAATAGATGTGACGAAAATAATGTGTAATAGATAGGGATACCATATTTCTTAGTGCATTTTGGACTACATTTTGGGATAAGATGGACACTAAGTAGAAGAGGTTTACAATATTCCATGCAAAGACAAATGGGCATACATAAGTAGTTAACAGGACTTTGGCGCATATTTTGAGGGGTTACAATCATAAGCATCCAAAGATCTGGGGAAAACATATGATCTATATACAAAAATATTATAATAGAGCAGTCTACACTTCTACTAGTAAGTCACCTTTTGAAAGTTGCTTTGGGTATTTTCCACCTTCACCCTTAGATGTTGTATATGGAAAACAAGGAGGAGTGAGGGAGGACCTCACAAGAGATGCATTAAAGGAAAGAAAATTTGTTGAGAAGATTAGACATATCCATTTGCAAGTATATATCACACTGAAGAAGTCACAGGAAAAGTACAAGGCTAGACATGACCAAGACAAATGTGAGAGAACATTTAGAGTGGGAGACAGAGTATGGTTACAATTGAATAAGGAGAGGCTATAGGGTCCTGGTAATAAGATCAAGGCTCTGTTGTATGGTCCTTTTGAGGTATTGGAAAAGGCAGGAGATAACACCTACAAACTCATTCTACCCCCATACATGCACATTTACTCAGTAATGAATGTGGATAATCTCAAACTCTATGAGCCTTCCATGTTGGATCAGGAGGAGGAGCAGGTCCTATCTTCCATAGAGGACTTAGCCCAAGATGCTCAGGAAAAGTTAACAGAGGACACAATTTTGCAGAAGTGATCCAGAACTACAAGACATGGGCAACATGACCTTTGGTAGATTAGGTTGAACGAACAACTTCCAGGAAAAGAAAAGTGGTACTCCAGGGAGAAGGTAGAGGAAAAAATTCCTCACCTCATTTAGTAAAGATTTTGGGGACCAATAGCTTCCCTAAATAGGGAGGTATGATCCAGATTGGATAATTATATTGTTTTTCATCTATCTCGATCCTTTTAGAGTGGAAAAATTTGGAGGAATCAACTTGCAGGACCATTTAGTGGCAGGTCCCAGTTTGGAAAATTGGGGTTCAAAAACCATTCTATGCATCAAGACCTTACCAACAATGTAGAACATGCATCAATTARCGTTCATATCCAAACATTATGCCTCTCACAAGTTAACCTACCATGTTGACCACCATGGTACAAGAGGATTCCATGTCATCCCCCATTACTCATGCATATGGGGTTAGCCATATATGTAATTTCAAGAACATTTTGGAAGTTCCAAAACCCTATCACAATTGAGGGTTGAGAAAGTAAAATACCTACCCCTAGATGGTTATCGGACTATGTTAAATACCGGGCCACTAGGAGGAGAAGGGGTTACATTATTTTGCATTGTATTTTGTTCCATAGTTGAGCAAAGCATTTGAGAGTGGTATTATGTGAGCATAACAGAGGAGGAGATTATGTAGAAACCATACAGGCCACAGGTCAAAGACAACTCCATAGAGAGTGTTTCTTTCTTTGTACTTCCATCATTTCTATACCAGAGAAAAGAGAGCAGATCGACCTCACCTTCTAGCTAGGTTTCTCCTGTATTGGGTTTCCCAGGTCATATCTTTTGTTTATTTGCGGATGGTGTGATTGTATTTTAGTGTTCTCTATTTTTTGCACTTTATCTATTTCATACATAAGTAGAAAATCAATAACTAAATATTCTGGAGATCTAAAGGAAAAATAACTTTGATAGTAAAGATTTCAATATTTTATTAGATTTGTTGTGACGAACTGTTCCAGTGGAATATCCACAATAGTTTACAGATCAGAAAAATATGCTATAAATGTAGTAAATTAGGGAATTTTAAGAAGAATTATAGACTAAGAAGTGTTGAGAGAGGTAAAAGGACAGATGATACTACTTCTACAAAAGGGAATTCCTCCTTCTCCTCAAAAGGAGATGTCTATTTGGCTTCTACAATTACACAGCCAAAAGGTGGGATATGGTTCACCAAATTAGGTGCCTCTTTTCATATGACACCTCATAGGGAGTGGTCTTATGAGTATGGAAGGTGTGATGGTGATGTCTTCCTAGGAGTTGATTGGTCAACCAAAATCACAGGAAGCAGAAGAGTCAAGTTGTAGTTGAAAGATGGAAGGGTTAGAACTATTCCTAGGGTTTTACACATTCCATATCTATCTAGGAACCTGATATTTGTGGGTAAGATGGTTGATGGAGGTGTACATGATGTATTTGAAAAAGACAGAGTCAAAATGGTTCAAGGGGAAATGTTGTTGATGAGGGGAGTTTGATGTGGAGCTTTATATAAGCTATTGGGAAGTATTGTCACTGATGAGTGTAATAATACTATTGTTCTTGAAGGAAAAAATGAAGAAGTCAAAGCCCCTGTTCACTTTGAAGATAATAAAATGCCTTGGCATCAAAGATTGGGACACATAGAAAAGAAGGGTCTTCAGTCATTACGAGGTAAAGGTATGGTTGAAGGTATTTCTGGATGTGCATCATATTTTTATTTTTGTGAACATTGTTTATATGGTAAGAAGAATCGATTGAATTTCCCTTCTGACTCTATGAGAGAAAGAGAGATCCCGGAATTGATACATAGTGATGTGTTTGGACCTATACCTATTCCATCACTCAGAGGATCTCTGCATTATGTTTTGTTCATAGATGATTTCTCGAGGAATACAGAGATGTATTTATTGAAGAAGAAATCATATGCTTTTAGCAAATTTAATGAGTTCAAAGCCCTTGTGGAAAACCAAACTAGCGAAAAGATAAAAGTGTTGAGAAAAGCCCTTGTGGAAAACCAAACTAGCAAAAAGATAAAAGTGCTGAGAACAAATAATGGAGGTGATTTATGTGGCAAAGAATTTGAATAGTTTTCTAAGATATGTGGTATAGCATGACAAAATACTTCTCCATACACACCTCAACAAAATGGAGTGGTAGAAAGGATGAACATGACACTAATGGAAAAAAAAAAAAAAATGCTCGGTGATGTAGGCTTAACAAAACAATTATGGGCAGAAGTTGTTGGCACAACCTGTTATCTAGTAAATCGATCACCCACTTCAACACTAGTTGACAAGACTCCACATGGGGTATGGTATGGTAAGAAACCTTTAGTTTCACATCTCAGAGCATTTGGGTGTAATGATTTTGTGCATGTTCCAAAGGAAAAGAGGATCACGCTAGACAATAAGGCAGAGAAATGTATCTTCATTAGTTATTAAGATGGAGTGAAATGTTACAAACTACAGATTCATATAACAAGGAAAATGATGTACAATCGAGATGTGTCCTTTAGAGAATTTGAGAACACTTCTAGGACTGAAGATGAACCAAAATAACTAGAACGAGAGAAAGTGGAGTTTGAGCTAAAGAATGAAGCATCTAAATCATTTGAAGAGGTAGAATCATCTGAATCAAATGATGAGGTGGAACCACAGAGTCCAGTTTTGAGAAGATATGTTCATGAATGGAGACCTACTACAAGGTATAGTCCACTTGATATCCATTATGCTTTTGTTTTATTGTGTACTAATGATGAAGCTAGATTTGTTACAGAGGCAGTAAATTCTGAAGAGAGAAAACTTTGGAAGAAAGCCATGGCAGAAGAAATGGAGGCCTTGGAGAAAAATGAGGCCTAGGATTTGGTCGAATTCCCTGATGGAAGGAAACCTATCAGTAGCAAATGGGTGTTCCAAAAAAAACTAAATGCAACAAAAAAGATCGAGAAGTACAAAGCTCGCTTAGTAGCGAAAGGTTATTCTTAGATAAAAGAAAAGGATCGACTTTGTGTCCTCATAACGTCATGGAATTTAATGTAGGTAGGATTAGTGACGAAGATCTCATGCTCACTCAACATCACCCACCCTACTCCAACTCAAAAAAGATTTGGCAACGACTTTTAGAATATGTTGTCACTTCCAAGCTTTGAGAAACTTAGCTTCACCGCTTGATGATGTGAGATGGGCTCTATGTCAAACTCCCGTGATCTCAAATGGCCCACCAAAATACTTCGTGATGCTTACAAGTATATGTTTGATGGGAATCGTTCCTCAATCATAGGGATTACATGAAGATTAACGTGGAGAAAAAACAAAGAGTAAGAGTCGTGTAACACCTAATATAAAACGACATACGCTCTCTCCATCGTCAAGGTGTCCCAGAAAAAGGGGCATCACATTCGTATGTTATGTCAACGAAACTAATCCACTCACTTCAACACTATTGGCATATATATTTTATTAATATTAAAACAAATTAATATGCATTGATCATTTAAAAATAATAATTATATAATATAAAATAGTTAATAATTATATAATAAAAATAATTATAATAATATGAAATACAAATCCTTACTTATTCTTTTTTAAAATTAAATTTATAACTAAGAAGATAAGACAAGACTATATATAAATTAATGTAAATTTTAAAGTATAATTTTTGATATCTCATAATAATTGTTCTTACATTTCCTAGAAAAAAAATAGATTAACCTTGGGTAATCTATTTTTTCAATGTTTCTCGTGTTTCTTTTGATTACAAAAGAGAAAAAAAATAGAGGTGAGTTGTATATGCAACGTCCCTAAACATAAGTAAAGATTAAAATTTAAGGTTGGTTGAGGTTCAATATCCTAGTTTATTCGAATTTAAATTTTCAAAGATTGTTGATAGAGTGTGGACAAGAAAAATTCTTAAAGTTTTTTGTTTTGGTGGAATCGATAACTAGGTCAAGTTCATACTCGTGTGATACGGGGTCGATTCCAACCTCTACCACTATAACCTCCATGTGTGTTCATGTTGCCCCTTATGTGACACATAAGGTAAGTTGAGGTTTCAATTTGGTGACCTCACATAATAGAGTGTCTTAACAATGCACTCCATCATCGATTGATCTACACCCTGATGATAAAAAAACTCCTAAAGTTACATTAATCAAAAGAGAAACATATAGATGACGACGAAACCTAGTGGCCATACCATGAAGTAAGGCTAACATTAGTTGAAAAAGAAGTTATGGGTCAAGCTAGGTCAATTAGGCCACCACAAATCATCAAAGTGCCTTATTCACCACCACCATATACCAAGGGTAAAACAAGTTCTTCTAATCCAACCCAATATTCTAAGTGAGAACCTTAGGTCGAAGCCTACATAGAGGTTGAAACCCACAAGATAAAACCCTTAGATCGAAGCCCTAACAGGTTAATAACCTCGAGCGAAAGTAAGCAATTAGGAAAAGTCCAATTACCATGACCAATGACCAAAGTCCACCATTTCCATACCTAAATTGCAAGCAAATAGAGATAAGAGAACCATGAGTAAAAAAACATTGTTCAACACTGAAAACCTAAACAAGGAGCAACACTAAAAATGGAAAGCATTGAACCATAAAAATAAAATTTCAAAGAACAAAACTACAATTCCAAGAAACCACAATAATAGAAAACCATAAGTAAGAAAACATTATTCTAAAAACCAAAACATGGAGCAACACTAAAGATGGAAAGCATTGAACCATAAAAATAAAATTTCAAAAAACAAAACCACAATAATAGAGATCCATAGGCCAAAACCAACAATTTGCCATGAACTAAAAGTTAATGTCACCACATTATTCTCCACTCTAACTGCCTCGATTCCACACTCCACCACCACATTGAACCCTCCTTGTTGTGGCAAGCGACCCACTTCCATTCTCTAAAGTCGAGCAAAACCTATTGGAGTTTGGGGCAAGACTTGGTAGGGAGAGGGGAGGCTAGATGTATTTTAAAAAAACAAATTCATGTTACAATGCTATTTTGAATATCAATGGTTTTTAAAACATAAAAGCTTTTTATTTATTCATGATTACGAAGCCTCAATTATATAAATTATATGAAGAGCATAAACTAAATAGGGACATTCCAATGCCCCTTTTCTCAAAAGTTTTATCAATCGATCTCTTTGATGCTCACACTTTTAAAGCTTAAAAGTTGAATCACCATTGATTGAACATTGTGTTTTGGCTTATATATATATAATATGACTTTCAACTAACAATGTAGAGTAATTTTTTTTTGGACAAATGGATATATATTATTTTGGAATTTTTTTAATGAGATTGAAATATTATTTAAATAATTTTATTTATTTGAATTTAATTACATTGAAAGAGATAAAGTTCATTAAAACTTAGAACATAATAATAATAGTTAAATGGTTGGACGGAGGGGGTCCCTTGTCCCACAAACAAGGGGATCTCATACACCAATTTGGTGCGCTGGCTTGGTCGTGACCTTAAAAATAGATAATAATAATAATAATAAATAATAAAAAAATTAAAAATGGATTTATATAATTTTATGTTAGAAGTGAAAGATAACACTTTCTTAATTTATATAAATTTACACCATGAAGGAGGGTAGTATTAATGTAGTATGGAATCTTAATTATGCCATTGCATTTATTAATTGGGATGTGGTCTAATGGTTGATTAATAGAAGTATATTTTAACTCATCCAAGTTGAATTTTTAACACATCTTATTTTTGAAATACCATGTTTTATAGATGATAGTTTAGTTAACTTTAACTCCATCTATATCGATAAGAGATTTCAATAAAAAGTTATGAAAAAATGGTGGGAAATAAACCCTCAATTTAAAATTAAGAAATAATATAATAAAAATGACTTAATTTGTAACATCTTGTTTCCCCCAGTCTGTAAATATAACTATATTGGCCAGGAACTATGGGAAACTCGAAGGTGTGAATGTTTGATTTGATGGACCTTTGTATAAAAGGTCGATGAATGTAAATTATGTTATGAATATGTGTTGCATGACTGTTGGGAAGGGGATGTGCTAAAAGAGACCATGATGGCTAATGAAAAGGTGGTGAAAGGGACCCAGAACAGTTGCGTTAACTTCCACCGAACCAGTACCTTACTGGTTTTTACTTGCTCAAGACCAAAACAACTCTCTAACCCAGGAATGAATTTTCGGCAGGATGGTAGGTGGGGAGGCTCCTCAAGAGTTAATGAGGGGATGGGGCAGACCACCCATCCGTAAAGCTCTCATACCTGACCACAGACGAAAAATTCGTGCTACACGCAATCCTGCAGGGGGATGCAAGAAAGAAATCATGGGTGTGGGTAGAGAGGAAGAGGAGGAGATTGCAAAGGAGATTGCAGAGGAGAACCTCAACTCCCAGATCAAGACAGGGGAAGGAGAGTAACCTTCGTCCTGGTGTATTTTCTGTATCGGGAGAAGGAGAGTAACCTTCATACCTAACTTCCGTTGAGATGGAAGTAAGAGATTGAATCTCAAAGCATCGTGGTCTAAGCTTGGGGGTGGCCAGTGATAAATCCATTGGGAGTGAATGAGCCTATGGTTGGGTGGAAACGAGCACCCCTCTCAACAGTCACATCATGCCTTGTGGTTCTGATAAGTGTTTTATGCCTTGTATTTTGAATTGAATATCATGGATACATGCTCATGTTTATACGCCCATAAATTGTTTCTATATGCTATGATTTCTTGGTATTTTAGATTGGAAATAATGAATGCATGTGTACACTTATATGCCACAGTTAGTTTCTGTATAAACTGAGTAAGTCTGGAGCACGGGTCCATTCCATTGAGAATCATCCCATTTCCCTGATTCTTGTGATGTTCTAGTTTAATCCCCCGAAAGCACCTTCCATGGGGAATTGCATCATGTCTCAGAATCAAAGTAATCTCCTTGGTATGTCTACCTCTATGGTAAACCCACGAGGTTACCCTACCCTAGTGTCGTAGCTCATAACTCAGTGAGTTAGGAAGGCACTTCATTTAGGACAGTAGCCTAGGGACTTTGAAAAGTACCCAAGCCCTTATCCAGAAACCCAACTAAGATTAGGGATAATTGCCCAAGAACCATCTGAAGGTTCATGTATCCCAGGTCTGGAAACCCTATGAAAGAAGGGTTAGCTCTCGAAGATTTGAGGTCGTGGGAGTTTGAAGCTCCGAGAGATTGAATTTNTGAGTTAGGAAGGCACTTCATTTAGGACAGTAGCCTAGGGACTTTGAAAAGTACCCAAGCCCTTAATCAGAAACCCAACTAAGATTAGGGATAATTGCCCAAGAACCATCTGAAGGTTCATGTATCCCAGGTCTGGAAACCCTATGAAAGAAGGGTTAGCTCTCGAAGATTTGAGGTCGTGGGAGTTTGAAGCTCCGAGAGATTGAATTTCGTTACCCAAGTTGAGAAAGGATAGCGAGTCCAATTATCAAAAGGGAGTATCCTTTCGTTTTGTAGACAAATGGACGAGATCCTTTCAGAAGTATCTCAGGTCTGTCAGGATCAATGGATCTAGAGGAGGAGCACAGGCGTTAACGCCTCAACCCCTTCAGTATTCTCAAGTAGCGATGGAATCAGGACCATAGGTCCAAAGATCCATCGGGAGCTACCTTCACCGTCAATCTTAACCCTTGTGTAGGAAAGAGAGTAGACTCGTCAAAGTCCTGAAAGTCCCACAGTGATTGGAACCATCCACCGGCAGAGTACACGTGGTGAAGGATCAACGTTTCGCTGAATCACTGCTGAAGGAAGCAAAGGGTAGAGTTTTGTGAACTCACGAGACCCAAAATCACGATTTGATCTGAACCGTCGGATCACAGGAGGGCCATGACCATTGATCTGGGTCCAGGGATATCGGGAGTTCAAGGTTCGAGCTTTATAAATATAGGCATTGTTTGTGTTCCAACTTCGCGAAACGTGAAGTCCCAATGAGTTCGGAAGATTAAGCCCCTGGTCGTGATGAATGGTTATGTGGGCGGAAGATGAAGGGAGGAGCTACCGAAGGCAGGGATTTCGGGGAACAGAGAGTCAGAGTTGGCTCACGTTCATTATCCCGATACACTAAATCACGACGTGATCACAGCCGTCGATCAAGGGGATAGCACAGGACCGTATTTATGGCCTTGGACAGAAACCGAAGATCGGGAATTCGGGAAACACGAGTCAGGGTTGACTCGCTTGTAGAAGTCCCAAAGTCTCAAAATGCGAAGCGCCTTTTTTTAGGCGTGCAGTCACAACCTGTGGTCGCATAGGTGAAGCTCGCACCTTGGGCATGTTTGTGTTGATGGGGTTTCAATAGGGCCCATGGATCATATATCGATATTTCAGTAGGAAATCGAAGAGCTAATCGGGCTCTTTGAACGAGAAATTTTATTTAGTTCTCGCTCAAAATGTGGGGGTGTTACAAATTGGTATCAGAGCATGGTTACAACACTCGACCTGTTTGGGCTCATGGACGAGTGCATTAAGAGGTGACATCTTACCTTACTCGCTTTCCTAAAAAGGTTGGTTAAGGCCTTATTATAGAAAGAATGACAACCTACTGCTATGTGTGTATGCATTACTGCTGTGTGTAGGAAATTAAGAATCGTGAATTAAGTGTTGGTTGTGAACGAATATAATGTTGGGTAACAACAAGTGTTTTGTCTGCACGCAAGTGGACGATCAACCACGAGAAATTGCAGATGTATAGAATGGTGACGCGCCACGAAGTGGGGGATGGCTCCCACAATAGAGACTAAGAGTCTGACGAAAGGAGGGCGGTTGAGACCCCTCCGGATCTAGCTGAGACTGTGAGGAGTCTCATGGCCGAACTACAGAGTTGCAAGGTCGACAATGAGAGGCTGATAAAAGAGCAAGAGAAGCAAATGGATATTAATCCAGTCTTGTTGCAGAGTTTATCCGACATACAAAGACAACTGCAGTATGGACATGAAACCATTCATGTGGACCGACGACAGAAAAAGAGGAGTCGTAGTCCACCTGAGATACATAAATGTGTCCACACTGGGACGAGAACCTCGATAAAGGTCCACCTCAGAGATAGGGGACAAGCGTTAGACGATTCCTCTAGAAAGGAAACTGACAACTCAGAGGGATCTTCTAGTAGTAGAACTAGTTCACATTCCCGAAGAAAACGAAAGAAACGAAAGCATTCGAAAAGTCACAATCTCAAAGAATTCAAGAAGGCCAAACCACCCTCTTTCGACGGTGAGATAAAGAGGGGAGAGGAAGCAGAGGCCTGATTGCTTGGACTAAATAAGTATTTCAGAGTCCATGACTTCTCAGAAAACTTGAAGGCTTGAGTAGCCACTTTCAACCTGAATGGAAAGGCTTCCATTTGGTGGGAAGACCTTAAGAATGTGAAAGGGATTCATGAAGAAGACCTATCTTGGGAACGACTTGAAAAATTATTCAGGAAGAAGTATCTGTCGGAAAAGTATTTCGACGAAAAGACTAAAGAATTCTATGAACTCAAGCTAGGGAAACTCACTATAGAGGAATATGTCAGTAGATTCCTTGAGTTGATGAGGTACGTACCCTACATAAAAGAAGAAAAGGAAAAGGTGCAACGATTCATTAGTGGGCTACCTAAGGACTATCAGAACAAGATTGAGTTTAACGAGCTAAGGAACCTAAAAGACACTATCTGAAAGGAAAGATATTCTTACGAATAGTTTGGGCTTCAGACAGAACCTCACGAAGGCTGGAAGCAGAAGAATAGTTCGGGATTACAGAAAAAGGGGTTTAAATCCCCAATATTTAAAAACTATAAGAAGGATTCAAGGATGAGATTTTTGACCCAAAGTGTACACCAGCAGAATTTCCCCTCCCAGAGTGGAAATAAACCTTTTGGATCAACCCCAGGGAAGACTGATAACCCAAATAAAGAACCCTTGAAATGTTGTGGTTGTGGAGTAGAACATCTACTAAGGGACTGCCTGCACCAAAAACAGAACAACAGGAGAATTTACAACGTCCAAGAAGCTACCACCGTCAATAACGTGGCTAGGAGTATGCCGCGAATTTATGCAGCTGTGGATAATAAACAAGTCGACCACCAAGCTTCAGTGGTGGAAATGGAAGGTATGATCACCAACCATCTAGTGTCTATTCTAATTGACCATGGTTCAAATTTGAGTTATATAGCTCCTGAGGCTGTTGATAAGTGTAAATTACAGCCACATAAACATGTCAAGCCATGGTTGGTACAATTAACCACTAGCACCAAAAGAAAGGTCGCAGAGGTCATACTAGCTTGCCAATTCACTATGGGTGGATTCCCCACCCAAGCAACCCTTAACATACTACCCCTAGGATCGTATGACCTGTTGATTGGTATGGACTGGATAGCCACATATAAAACCAAACTGGACAGTTGCCATAAAACTTTAGAATGTGTAAGTGAAGAAGGGAGAAGGATAACCCTTCAAGGGATCCAAAAACTCGTCTCGGTGAGACGAATATCAACCCTTCAAATGAGAAATTATTTCATAAAGGGATGTCCACTATATACGATATAGGTGTTGAAATGAGTTGAGGATGAAAGACCAAGCCTCGAAGACCACCCCATACTAAGAGAATATAGAGATGTGTTTCCAGAAGAGGTATTGGGTCTACCTCCGAGAAGGGACATTGACTTCTCGATAGAAATTGCACTAGGAGTGGTGCCAGTGTCTAGGACACCCTATAGGATGAGCACACCCGAGCTAGTTGAGCTTAAATTGCAACTAAAATAAATTATGGACAAAGGCTATATCCGACCCAACGTGTCTCCATGGGGAGCACCAGTCTTGTTTGTGAAGAAGAAAGATGGTACCCTCTAACTGTGCATAGATTATAGACAACTCAATAAGGTAACCATAAAGAACAAGTACCCCTTATCTAGGATCGATGACTTGTTCGATCAATTGGGAGGTTCTTCCATCTTCTCAAAGATTGAATTGATATCTGGATACCATCAAGTCCAAAACAAGGGTGAATACATCCACAAAACCGCCTTCTGGATGAGACATGGTCACTACGAGTTTGTGGTAGTACCATTTGGATTAACGAATGCCTCTGCCACTTTTATGTGCTTGATGAACAATGTGCTCAGCAAATTCCTAGACAAATTTGTACTAGTTTTTATTGATGATATCTTAATCTACTCCAAGAATAGAGAGGAACATGAGGAACATCTTAGACTTGTGCTTCAAGTGCTAAGAGAACATCAGCTCTATGCCAAATTTAGCAAGTGTGATTTTTTCCAGAAGCAAATACATTACTTGGGCCATGTCATATCTGAAGAAGGGGTAGCAGTAGACCCTGACAAGATCAGGTCTATCATGGAATGGCCTACCCCAAAGGACGTTTCAGATATCAGATCTTTTATGGGCTTAGCAGGATACTATAGGAGATTTGTAAAAGGATTCTCCAAGATTGGTTGTCCAATCAATGCCCTCCAAAAGAAGGGAGTTGAATTCATGTGGACACAAGAATGTGAAGAAATATTTCAATCCATGAAATACCTTTTGACCCATGCACCCATGTTGAAGATCGTCGATCCTAAAAATGACTTCCTCGTGTGCACAAATGCCTACAAGGAAGGGATCGAAGGAGTCCTTATGCAAGAAGGAAGCGTAGTATGTTATGAATCCCGAAAATGGAATGAGCACGAAGTCAACTATGTGACCCATGATCTAGAGTTGGCCACCATAGTGCATGCCTTGAAAATGTGGAAGCATTACCTCGTGGGTAGGAAATTTGTACTTATGACAGACCACTGTGGATTGTGACCCCTGTTTGACCAACCAAAACTCAATGTTAGACAAGCTAGGTGGATGGCCCTCCTTAGCGAGTTTGACTTTGAAATCAAATATATCAAAGGAAAGGAAAATAAGGTGGTTGATGCCCTTAGAAGAAGTATGAAAACAATTCACCTGGCAGCGGTGAGCACCTGTGAGATGAATGTCAAGGAAAGAGTCAAGAATGCACAAGAAGTAGATGCATTTTTCCAGACCCTGATCTCGTACCTGGAGCAAGAATCCGCAGGGATAAATTATGAAGGCTACCAGATGCTAGATGGAGGTTTGCTAACTTACATAAATAGATTGTATATTCCAGATTGTGACGACTTGAAGAGGTTCATAATGAATGAACTACATAAAATACCATATACTGGTCACTCGGGATACCAGAAGATGATCATGACCACCAGGAAACAATTCTATTGGCCCGGATTGAAGAAAGACATAGCTGAGTATTTAGCCAAGTGTATAAAACGCCAACAAGTTAAAGCAGAACATCGGCACCCAGTAGGATTATTACAACCTCTACCAATCCTGGAATGGAAATGGGAGACCATCTCCATGGATTTCATCACCAGGTTACCAACGTCATCCAGGTAGAATGATGCCATCATGGTAGTGGTGGATAAATTGATAAATTCCTCTCATTTTATTCTCGTCAATTCGACATGCAAGGCAATAGATATCGCCAACATATTCATGAAGGAGATATTAAGACTACATGGCATGCCTAAGGAGATCGTGTCTGACAGAGACACAAAATTTACTTCAAACTTTTGGAAATCCTTGATAGTTGGCTTGGAGACAAAATTATTGTTTATCACAGCTTATCATCCTCAAACCGATAGACAGACGGAAAGAGTGAACCAAATACTAGAAGAAATGCTAAGGATGCATGTAATGCATCAACCTAAAAGGTGGGAAGATTACCTGCCACTGGTGGAATTTGCCTACAAAAATGGTTACCAAGAATCACTAAAGATGAGTCCTTTCGAAGTCCTCTATGGTAGGCCATGCAACACTCCACTCAGTTGGAGTAATCCTGTAAACAGAATTACTATTGGACCCGACATGTTGAAATAAATGGAACAATAAGTGATTCAGATAAAGTAAAATCTGAAAATCGCTCAGAACAAACAGAAAAGTTACGTCAACAGAAAGAGAACCCCTAGAGAATTCAAGACAGGAGATCACATCTATCTCAGATTTAGGCCCAGAAAGAGTTCCCTGTGGATGGGAGCTTGTGCCAAGTTGGAACCTCGGTATTGTGGATCCTTTGAAGTTCTAAATACAGTGGGACCTATAGCCTATAGGCTAGAACTCCCTCCCACAATAAAATCACATAATGTTTTCTATGTTTCATTATTGAAGAAATATGTACATGATTCTAATCATATAATTGACTGGTCTATGATCCAAGTGGAACCAAAGTGAGAATTCCTTCCAGAACCTCAATGTATACTAGACAGGAAGGAAACCCCACTCAGGAACCGAAGCATTGCACAGGTCAAGGTGTAGTGGAAACCCTTTGGCCCAGATGAGGCTATGTGGGAAATGGAAGATACCATGAAACAAACATATCCGATTTTGTTTACTTATGTACATACATGTCACGTTGATAGATAGAACGTCGAGGAAAATGTTCCTTTAAGGGGGAGAGAATTGTAACACCCTGTTTCCCCAGTCTGTAAATATAACTATATTGGCTAGGAACTATGGGAAACCCGAAGGTGTGAATGTTTGATTTGATGGAATTTTGTATAAAAGGTCGATGAATGTAAATTATGCTATGAATATGTGTTGCATGACTGTTGGGAATGGGATGTGCTAAAAGAGACCACGATGGCTAATGAAAAGGTCGTGAAAGGGCCCAGGAACGGTTGCGTTAACTTCCATCGAACTAGTACCTTACTGGTTTTTACTTGCGCAAGACACAAACAACTCTCTGACCCAGGAATGATTTTTTGTTAGGATGGTAGGTGGGGAGGCTCCTCAAGAGTTAATGAGGGGATGGGGCGGACCGCCCATCCGTAAATATCTCAGACTTGACCACGAACGAAAAATTCACGCCACGCGCAATCTTGCAGGGGGATGCAAGAAAGAAATCGTGGGTGTGGGAAGAGAGGAAGCGGAGGAGATTGCAAAGGAGAACCTCAACTGTCAGATCAGGACAGGAGAAGGAGAGTAACCTTCGTCATGTTGTATTTTATGTATTAGGAGAAGAAGAGTAACCTTCATCCCTAACTTCCGTTGAGCTGGAAGTAAGAGATTGAATCTCAGAGCATCGTGGTTTAAGCTCGGGGGTGGCCAGTGATAAATCTGTTGGGAGTGACTGAGCCTATGGTTGGGTGGAAATGAGCACCCCTCTCAGAAGTCACATCACGCCTTGTGGTTCTGATAAGTGTTTTATGCCTTGTATTTTGAATTGAATATCATGGATACATTCTCATGTTTATACGCCCATAAATGGTTTCTATATGCTATAATTTCCTTGTATTTTAGATTGAAAATAATGAATGCATGTGTACACTTATATGCCATAGTTAGTTTCTTTATAAACTGAGTAAGTCTGGAGCATGGGTCCGTTCCACTGAGAATCGTCCCATTTGCCTAATTCTCGTGATGTTCTGGTTTAATCCCCCGAAAGCACCTTCCCCAGGGAATTGCATCATGTCTCAGAGTGGGAGTAATCTCCTTGGTATGCCTACCACTACGGTAAACCCACGAGGTTACCATGCCCCAGTGTCGTAGCTCATAACTCGGTGATTTAGGAAGGCACTTCATTTAGGACAGTAGCCTAGGGACTTTGAAAAGTACCCAAACCCTTATCCAGAAACTCGACTAAGATTAGGGATAATTGCCCAAGAACCATCTGAAGGTTCATGTGTCCCGAGTCTGGAAACCCTGTGCAAGAAGTGTTAGCTCTCGAAGATTTCGTGGTCGTGGGAGTTTGAAGCTCCGAGAGATTGAATTTTGTTACCCAAGTTCAGAAAGGATAGCGAGTCCAATTATCGAAAGGGAGTATCCTTTCGTTTGGTAGACGAACGAACGAGATCCTTTCAGAAGTATCCCAGGTTTGCCAGGACCAATGGATCTGGAGGAGGAGCACACATGTTAACGCCTTGACCCCTTCAGTGTTTGCAAGTAGTGATGGAATCGGGACCGTAGGTCCCAACATCCATCGGGAGCTACCTTGACCGTCGATCTTAACCCTTGTGTAGGCGGGAGAGTGGACTTGTCAAAGTCCTGAAAGTACCCAAGTGATCGAAACTGTCCATCGACAGAGTACACATGGAAAAGGATCAACATTTCGCTGACCCGCTGTTGAAGGAAGTCCAAGGGTAGAGTTTTGTGAACTCGCGAGACCCGAACTCACGATTTGATCTGAATCGTCGGATCATAGGAGGGCCATGACCGTTGATCTGGGCGTAGGGATATCGGGAGTTTGGATTTCGAGATTTAGAAAGATAGGCATTGGTTGTGTTCCAACTTCGCGAAACGCGAAATCCCGACGATTTCGAAAGATTAAGCCTCGGGTCGTGACGAATGGTCATGTGGGTGGAAGATGAAGGGAGGAGCTACCAAAAACCGAGATTTCAGGGAACGGAGAGTCAGAGCTAGCTCATATTCATTATCTCAATACAGGAAATCACGACACGATCACAGTCGTCGATCGAAGGGATATCACAAGGCCATATATTTGGCCTTGGACAGAAACCGAAGATTGGGAATTAGAGAAACAAGAGTCAGGGTTGACTCGCTTGTAGAAGTCCCAAAGTCTCGAAATGCAAAGTGCCTTTTTTTAGGCGTGTGGTTGCATAGGTGAAGCTCGCGCCTTGGGAACGTTCACACTGATGGGGTTTCAATAGGGCCCGTGGATCAGATATCAGGATTTCAGTAGGAAATCAAAGAGCTAATCCGGCTCTTTGAACGAGAATTTTTATTTAGTTCTCGCTCAAAACGTGGGGGTGTTACATAATTACAATAAAATAATGAAATAATAAAACTTAAATTATTATTAGGAGGTATTGGTTGTTTTACCACTAGCACAACCACATTATAAAAGTGGTTGATATACGTCGATCAACCATATCAATTGATTTTATAATAAATAGGTAAGATAGAGTTAGGGTTTCAGATTAATTTTATAATAGATAAACAAGATTAGGATTAGGTTTTCAAATTAATTCTATAATAAATATGTAATATTAGAGTTAGGGTTTAAGATTAAGATCATTAAAGTTTCAGATTAGAGTTTAATATATGCCTTTATTTTACATATTTCTTTCAAATAATCAATAATAAGATTTACTATGTAAGAATTATCAACTCTTTGTCTTTTATATCAACACCAATGGTCACTAACTCATCACTCATAGATCTAAAATTATTCACTAAAAATTTATTGTAAATACATTATAAGGCACTTGACAATAATTTAAAAATGTTCTTCTACTTTACCTAAGAATATTTTTATCTTAAATTGATAATAAAATTCTTTTTTCCATGCTCACCACATCTAATATACTTCTAGCTTAAATTGATATTAAAATTCCATTTTCCAGGTTAAGTCCATCTCAAAAACTACCTAGATAAATTTAAATACTAAGCCATCATGGTTTGGGGTAAACTTCCTTAACAATGTAATTTACATAAAATTACAAATAGCATAGACAAGCAGATCTTGTAACTCAAAAAAAATTGGAATCAAAAGTTCGGCACTAATTCTAGGACTCATTCAAATTGCAATAAATAGAGGAAAAATTACAACTAAATAAGAGTGAAATTGTGCAAAAAAAAAACCCTAACTTGCTTCAACTCTATATTAACAGTAAAATATTTTAGACATAAAAATTTAAAAATAAATAAAAACTTATCTTATTAGAATCTAATGGCCTCGAAACTATTAGAACACAGATTGAAAAAACAAAATAAGACATATTCGCATCAATCCTTAGACTTCTCAAACATTTTGTATCACCTAGGATGAAAATTTAAAATGAATAAATTTCAAAACAAAGCCAAATTCAACTTGGAGCATATGTACGGGTGAGATTGATCGAAGAAAGCATCCAGATCGGATATGGATCTCATATCGAAGAAATCATTTGGAGATCAAAGATGTATCTCAGATTGATCGAAGAAAGCATACGAAGATAGGAGATGGATGGATAGAGCTATAAACAAAAATTCTCTGCTGAATGAGATGTTGTTTTTCCGTAAACATGTCACATGTAGACCTGTTCCCTTAGCAAATTTACCACTTCCATAGATCTCAGACATGCAAGGAATGAAAATTCAGTTTGATCAAAGAAAGCATCTGGATATCATAGATGGATGGGTAGAACATGAACAAATTACTCTGTTGAGTGGGATGTTGTTTTTTTCGTAAAAAAATACATGATCCCTCTCGACGCTCGAGCTTCTTTATTACACATGGCTCCTCATCTTCACTTCATATGGGAGATGAGATGAAATTCGAAACGCCTCCCAAGCCATCACGCGCTTCACACTCTAAGTTAATCATAATAAAATGTGTGGGAGATAAGATGAAATTTGAAACGCCTCCCAAACCATCACACACTTCATACTCTAAGTTAATCATAATAAAATTGAATCAGTTAATTACCTAATCTTGGCAATGAGCTAGTGAACAGTGTAATTTTTTAATATGATTAAGTAAACGTGAAAAAGTAAACACATAAACGTAAGTCTTTATAAAATAAAGGAAATTAATGCTTGAAATCACAACCCTTGATTTATTGTGACGACCAAGAATATTCCATCCACATTTAATATTTTCCATACAAAGAGCATTGAGAACTAAAACCCAATTAAATGTGTCCATTTCCAATAGGTATACGCCTCTTACAATGATAAAAAGAAACATTGCTTACTACAATGATAACCCAGTTTGGGTCCTAATAGGTGTGCCCCGACCAATAAAGGGACGTGTTAAACATAAAAGGGACTACATTTGTGTGGTTGTTGTACTAGTTGTATATGATATAGAGATTCAAGTCTCTCCATCAAAATAAATAGTATTTCACTAGTAAAAAAGGAAAGAACAATGCCATCAAGTTGTGCAGGTATGATCACACATCCCAAGTATTCAATTGTAACATAGTTACCACTTTACAAGAACTCTCTAGAGTTCTTATTTTTTAAGAGGTTGCATTTAGTGGTTGTTTTTACTATAAAAAAGTGGTTCTCTAGAATCACCATTTTTTTCAAGTTTAAAGTTGCAACTTGTTTGAAACCATGGGGTTTTTACTCAGTGAACCTGTGACATAGTGCCTGTGTTCATGGGATATTAAAGAATACCCCTAATTTCACTAGGTATTGATAAATATCTCCCCAATTTTTTTTTTGAACCCCCCTCCCAATACATCTTTCAAATAAAAGAAACCTTTATTTTAACTAGATACCCCTTTTTATACCCCCCAATACCTATAAACCCCTTGAGACCCCACATCCCCCCCTCAATACTTACAATATATTGACCTTGTTTTTCACAATTAAAAAAACCTCTTTATGAATGAATGTGATAAGATATTGGTCAACAGGGTGAAGCCCCCACATTTGAAACGATACCCTTAACAACTAGTACCATTTCAACAAAAACCTTAAAATCAACGCCCAAATCAAAAAGTGGTGTTGCCAAAATCAACAATTTTGGGGGGGTTAAAATTATGTAACTTGTTTGAAACAGTGGCCTTAACAACCAGTATAGTTACAACAAAAAACATTTAAATTAACTTAATAAATTGAAAAATGGTGCTCCCAAAATTACCCTCTTTTGGGAGGGGGAACTAGTATTAAAACTTGTTTAAAATTACATCTTGTTTGAAACAATGGCCTTAACAACTGGCATCTTGTAACCAAAACCCTAAAATCAACCCTTAAATTGAAAAATAGTGCTTTCATTATCACATTAAGTCTTTTTCAAAATTAAAATTACAATTTCTTTGAAACCATAACCTTAACAAGTGGTACTATTACAAACAAAATCATAAAAAATGATAAAAATAAATAAAAGAAAAAAAATATAAAATAAAGACAAATCTATATAAAAAATATCCTAAAACTAAAAAAAACATGGTTTTCTTAAACTTAAATGATGTGTAAAAATTAAAACAAATTTTAAACCAATTAATAAAATAAATAATTAAAAAAATTAATTAATTAATTAAAAGAAGAAAAAACAAACTAAACCATTCTCCTCCACAAGGGCCCCTTTTAGAATAGGGGAGGGACAAGGGACAACTTCAAGAATCATTACCCCACTCTTCACATTATTATTATTATTATTATTATTATTAATTTTGTTTTTTAATTAATTAAATTTTGTCTTTTTTATAATTTTGTTTTTTCTTATAATTTTGTTAGTTAATTTTTTTTTTTTCTAAATTTTGTTATTTAATGGTTTTTTAAAATTTATTTATTTAATTATTAATTGTTTTTTTAACTTTATATTTTTAAACATAGGATAAAAAGAAGAGTTTCGGTAGGTATTTAAAAAAATCATATATATATATATATATATTCTTCAATTTTTTGGGTTTTTTTCCCTTTTTATGTTTGTTTCTTCTTTCCATTTTTCCATTTCATCCTATTTTTTTATTTTTTATTTTTATTGATTTTGTTTGCAATAATATTGATTATTAAGGTTATATTTTTAAATAAGTTGTATTTTTTACCTCTAAAAAACAAGGGGTGATTCTAGGAGTACTATTTTTCAATTTAGGGGTTGATTTTCAGATTTTGCTTGCAACAATATCAGTTCTTGAGGTCATGGTTTCAAACAAATCATAATTTTAACCCCCCAAAAATGGAGTGATTTTGGGAGCACCACTTTTTGATTCGAGGGTTGATTTTAAAGTTTTGGTTGCAACAGTACCAACTGTTAAGGTCACAACTTCAAACAAGTTGTAATTTAACCTCAAACCTAGGAGCACCATTGTTTTTATTCAAGGATTGGCGTTAAGGTTTTTGTTGCAACAATAATAGTTATTAAGGCCATAGTTTCAAAAAAGTAGTAATTTTAACCCCGAAAAGAAAGGGGTGGTTATGGTAGCAAAACTTTTCAATTTGATATGTTTGGTTGCAAAAGCGCCAGTTGTTAAGGCCATGGTTTCAAATAAGTTATAATTTAAACCCTAGAAAAAATGGTGATTTTGAAACACCACTTTTCGATTTAGAAGTTAATTGTTTTTTAGACTACAGCTCTTGTTCCGAGTTTATAATTCTCATCAAGTTAATAACTATATTTTATTCTAAAAACCATAAAAACAAACATAAAATTCTTGTGATATAAACCTATATTCTACTTTATTAACCAAACAAATAATAAAAATACAATTGTACCAAGAATATCAAACCACCTTCACAAACTTAAAGGATACACATTTTAAGACAATATTCATGCACGTTATCCTAATTCAATAAGTTATCATTCTATACCTTAAGCTATGCCTATGTAAGACCCTTCTAGGCCATTCCTCAACTACCCTTGACATTAATTAAACACACAAAAAATATTTTAGAATAGATTCAATCTTTTGCTTCCATTTGAAATAGCAGTGTTCAATAAGAATGATAGATATTCCATCATTTCAATGGAAGATAGATTCATCAATATCTATCTCGATTTTCTCTCCATCATCAAAAGGATTTTTTTTTGGTTCCCTCAGTGTTAGAGGAGTTATCTCGATGCACCTAACCCTCTTGTTGTCCCTTGGCCTTTCCTGCATATCATCAAACACAAAACATATAACATCTTATGGGATATTTATTCCTACTTTGGGAGGATAGAAACATCTTTTAGGCCACATCTATCAACTATCACATGTTTTATTTGATAATTATAAAAAAATACTTACATTAACACTGAGCCTAAATAAAATTTCACGTAGAATTGGTGATTAGACATTCTCGATTCAAAAATTAACCCAACTAGCTAATACTTGAATTAGGCATTAGGCATTTTGGATTGAAAAACTCACCCAAGTATCTATAATCCTTGAAATGGGCATTTCAGTGGCCACATATAATTTTCTAGTAGACCAACTTCAAGTAAAAATAACGAGTGAAATGGGAACTCACATTTCCAAACGAATGCTTGAATTTTTTTCCCTTTGTAGTCCTCTTATCACCTCTTCCACAGTGAACAACTAAGACACAAGCT
>SNQJ01S0011061.1:172268-183231 GCA_010110895.2 Picea sitchensis
TTTTTGATTACCTATTTTGACTTTAGAATATTTTTGTAATAATTTCAGTGCAATGGAATAGAAGAGATTTTAATGATCAGAAAACAATTTGTTGGTAGATCCTTGGAAAATTTCATTGAAAGCTAGAGAATGACTTTCAATGTTGTCATAGGATTTCAAATCAAGAAATCCAGTCATATTTATTTTGATGAACACAGTATTGATTTTATTTTCCCTTTGATCCATAGTCATAGGTGGAGGATTACAAGAGGGTGTCACGATTACTTCGGGTTGTGTTGACATAGGAAGAATGCCCTTGAACAGACAGGGGTACTCCTTGATATAAAGTCCTAATTAGACTTCACACTATTTGGAATAGGAGTCCTATTCAGATTCTGGCCCAGCTACCATTACTGGTATGAGGGTTGGGTGAATGGTTGATGGAAATGAGGGAATGCAGTATGTGCAGATGTGAGCTATGATATATGTGGAAAATAAATCTAATCTAAGCTATCCTAGTGAGGAGCAAGGAATCTAATGAATGCACATATATAAATGTTTCCAATCCTTCCATACAACCCCTACTCAGATAGTTGTTATAAGGACAAAGATTATTAACACATAGATAAATAAATATATGCAAAGAGGAATTATATTGCATTAAATCATTCATGTCCATCTATGTATCATCTTAGAACCTTAATAAAAGAGAAGAACACATATTGTAAAAAGACACACATTCATGCAAGAGAATTTTGTAAATGAACAATGTAATACTACGACATTTTAAAATAACTCAGCATTCACTGGAAGTAGTTCACAACCAACTGTTATAATAAAAATTGTTTTTCTCTTCATCAAAATGGTCTTGAGGGATTTTTTCTATTACTTTTGGAAAAATGGCTATTAGAAAATTACATAATCGAAGAGCCCCTTCTAAGTGGGTAATTTTTAGTTTATAAAATTGAGTTAGGTAACTATTTCTTAGGGCTTCTTGAATTCTCAAGTGATAGTTACAAAACTCTTCACCTTCCCCGCTCCATTTCTTTCTACTTTACAAAAAAATAAAGAATGAAATATACAAATCTTAATTTATTTTAAGATTCCCCTTTTTCCTTGTCTTTGATATAAGTTGCCCATACTTCATGACAACCTGAGATTGGTATGATTCTACGATACATCAAGGACTCTAAAGAAACTTCATGGGCTGCTAAATTTTGAGGAAGAGTCTTCATGTATCTCTTCAAGTTGGCCAAGAAATATTGAATCATGCTTTGAGCTCTTGTTGGCTTTACAAGATGTTCATCCATTAGGGCACTAGTTACCTTGAGTGGGATTCCGATAGCCATTTATCTAGCGTGCATGTCCTCCTATAATTCATCGTGTGCTTTGTCATCTAGATTTGGTTGATCTAGCTTGCCAATTCGGGGAAGATGACATTTAATGAACAAAATAATGGCTTCCTTGTGGAGTTTAGCACATATGCCAAGCGAATTATTCAAATTTACAACTTTTCCTCTTCTTGCTGACAGTTAACAAGAGAAACATAATTTAGTTCACCTTCATAATCAATCATTCATGGTAATATCTTAGGGGCATTTAGATTTTCCTTCTCACATTGCTTCATCTAATCTAAACCTGCTCGTATCCCAATAAATTCCATGTTTTTGTTCTGAGCTTTTTCTAGTTGTACCATGATTTGAGAGGCTTTCTTATGGAATTATTGTATTCCAACATACATTTCTTTGGTCAAACCGTGGAGCTATTTCCTCACCCCCTTGATGCTTATTCTAAACTCTTGGACGTTGGTTCGATCACCTTTATAAAAATGCACCTCTTCTTCTAGGGTCCTTATTCTTTCTTTGTACTCCTCAATTTCTTGCATCATGTTCTTCAGATTCGACTCCAATGCCTGAGTGAAAGCTACATTGGTTGAAGTGATAGCTAAGGGATCATATATGATATTTTCCCCTATAGCCTTCTTTGTGCTTACAAAGAGCAGGGCTACTCCAGCAACATGCAACCTTCTAATGTTTTTCTAGATGATTTTACCTGACACTTTGTTGAATATGAAAGAGTTAAGATTGGATACCTTCTTGGCTTTAATGGTGTCAATGTTCCTAGCCCCAATTATCCTTATGGGAAATTTCCTCCAGTCAGTGGTACATATGAGGATGACCCTGGAGCATCGATATCCATGGGATTCGAGCCTTGTTCTTCTTCTAGTTTCTTCCCATTCTCTTCTTCTCTTATTTTCATGTCTTCCTCTTATGTTTTCTTTTGTGCGTCTTGTTCTATTGTAGCTTATGATTCCTTCCTTCTTTGTTATTCTTATGCCACTACCGCCTCTTCCTCTTTTCTGTTTTGTTCCTCTTCTTCCTTCCTCTTTTTCTCAACTACTACTACTACTTCTTCTTCCTTTCTCTTCTATTAAACCTTAGCTTTTCATCTATTTTTTCCTTCTAGTTTCTTCTTCTTTTCTTCCTATGCAACTCTAGATTTCTTTTCATATTGTATTTTTCCTCTGCGGAGGGAGTTGCCTCCCCTTATGAAGATTACTTCATCATAAGTTTTTCCCTTCAGTGGATTTCTTCTTCCTGCTAGGATTTTGATTCGTAACTCCACTTGTATTTACAATTATGGCAGTGCATGCTTATGGTTTTCATGGGGTCATGCCAACGTAATATCTCCTCGCCAAAGTGAAAAGAGGCTAAGGTGTTGGTTTATTCTTGAGCTTCCTTAAAATCCTTGAAAGAATAGGAACCAACCCAGAATGGAAGGGGTGGCCAAATCATTTTCTTGTCTCCATTTAAAGCTACACCTACCCCATATACCATATTTTGGTAGGTTATCTCCTGCAAAACTAGTCTGTCAAGAAAAACTTTGGGAAGTAGGTGTGGGGATTTGGTGGCCCTTTACACTCTAGTGTATGTACCATATTCCATCATGTATCAATCTCCTACCATGCCTACTATGGATTGAGATTTGTTAGACATGCAAGGTATGGGAGTGCAGAACAATATTTGGAATAGAGGGATCAAGATCTTGTCACAAATTTGTTGGTAATAGGAACGATACTTGTGTTTCCAGAGGATTTTACAATATATGTGGACAAGAATCTCACCTAGCCTTCAAGCCTAACCCATTTCTGGATATGCGTGGATTACACACATTATATCCAACATATATGAGGCCATATGTTTTGCAGTTGAGATTGTCTATGCTAGTGGTTAAGATAGAATGTTGGCCCAGTTAAATGAGGATCTATAAGTGGTGATATAGTGAATGAGAGGCACCCATGACATGATGAATCTCTAAGCGTCAAGCTCTTTGTATAGTCTACACAACATGGCCACTTCATACTAGTAGGGAAGCCTGAGTAAATTAGTCAGGTAGTCCTCTGATGCCCTAGGCTTTAACATTTTACCTAGCACCCACTAATTTTTCATAAGATCTCTAGGCTTGTGAGGGAATCCTTTCACAACTTCATCATTTAGTGACATCTCTCCCTTGATCAATTGATAGCATGAAGTGATCACTGATGGCTAGAAGGAGGAAACAGGTATTCATTGTGCATTGATTGTTTTCCTTTTTCTTATGTGTGCATGCTTGATGATCCAAGATATGGCCTCAACATAGAGGAATATTGTTGCATGAACTTCTATTATGTGTAACCTGAATTTTCGGATGGCTTGGTATACAGTGATGTATGGATCCTTCTTTAGTAAGTGGGGGAAAGTTTAGTTAGTGAACATTTTATAGATCTCTCCCCACTGAAACAATGTATCCTTATCTAGGATGCATTGTGTATCATTGTACATAAGTCCTAGGGTATCAATGTCAACTTATTATTCCTCTTTTCCTGATGAGACCTCAACAATGGGGTCTCTATCATATTTCCTCTTGTAGGTGGACATGATCGGTCTTTTGGAAAACACATATTTTCACAACATATAGATTTTTTAGATTAACACACATATATAGAATCATTCAATAAAAAAGAAAAATGTGGGTAATCCCTTTTATTTAAAATAGGGTTATTATTTGTGGATCCCTCGAATGAAAGTCAAGATGATGTGAGCATCGAGGGGAAAATGTTTCACTACTTCAACATAAAATAATTGGTTATTATCCTGAAGGATGGGGTCAAAACCTGTGCAATTAATTTGCGTGGTGATGTCTTGTTCGTAAATTCTAGAAAACACTATTCATGAGTAAATAGTGAGGTAATGGTCATCTAGAGGTTAGGGAGGCAGCAGGTGAGGAACAACCGAGCAAGGAGGGATTTCCTCAAATATTCCCCGTGTATTAGATTTGAGAGAAAGGAACCGATGAATAGTGTAATGCTCCCACGTGCTCAATGTTCAAAAGAAAAAATGGCGTGGGGGGGAATGGAGACACTAGCGAAAATGAGAGACGAGATATGGTTATAAGGAATGGGGGAAATATTTCGAGTTATTTGGGAATGACTGCACAAACGAGGAGTGAAACGTATTTTTTTAAATCCTGTGTGTGGCCCTAACAGAGAGAAAATGGGCACCGCGGGGTGTTTATTATTTTTTCTTTTATACTATACTTTCCCTTGACCATACCCATATTTTACCAATTGATTTTCATTTAAGTTAAACCCAAATGGAATTTTACACAGCCATGGACACAGTTTTGGAGTGTACCTTTTGATCGTCTGAGAGGTGACTAGATGGGATTACCGAGTGGGCAATATCACGATGTTTTTCTCTCTTCATGAATCCTAGCAATTGCAAACTCCTTTGGAATTGAAACGATGAAAAATGGTCTTTAAATGAGGTTCGATGGTTTAAAAAGTAAAAAATGGTACGAAATTACCAAAAGAACGATCATACAATGGGTCATGTCCTTCCATGTTATCTTTCGTATGAGTGTGTTTTCAAATTGTGGGTCTGACTGGTGTGTTGGCAAGGGTAAGACCCTTTTCCCCATCGATGTGTCGATGAGGGAAATACTTTTCCCCATTGGTGTGACAATGAGGGAAATAATTTTCCCCATTGCTATATCAATGAGGTAAAGTCTTTTCCCCACTGATGTATTGACAAGGTATGAGAATCATTTGTCGATGTGTCAACGAGGAGAGAAGATATGGAGACGCAAATGTATCAGTATGTGATGTGAATATTTTGTTGGTGGATCAACAAGAGAAGGAGAAGTTGTGTCAATGTGTTGGAAAAGAGGAAAGATGGTGAGGTGTTGTCGATGGGAAGAAGAAATTTTGAAGCTTCATTGTGTCGAAAAAATATGAGAATGTTCCACCGATGTATCGGTAGAAGGAGAAAATGACGGAGCACTGATGTGTCGGTGGAAGAAGGAAAAGTTACGTCGGTGTATCAACAAAAGGGAAAGACAATAAAACATCGATGTGTCGGGGCAAGATATGGATTGCTCATCGACATATCCCATATCAACAGAAGATGTGGATTCTTCCTCGAAACATCATGTATCCGTGGAAGATGTAGATTCCCCATCGAAATGTGGTGTATTGGTCGACAACACAAATATTTGTTCAAACTAATTTAAGTCTAGTGAAAAAGGGGAAATGAAACTCTAGATTTTGAAAAAAAAATGGGGAGCACAAATTATTAATATTGGCTACAAAAGGGGTTCAAATATTTAGAGAATAAATAATTTTTTTGGAGGGGGACCCAATTTCTTCACTTAGAGCAAGGGATTTAGAATTAAAGTGAAGAAATTATGAGGAGGTGTTGTTTCTAGCACAACAGGTTGTGAATCCAAGTTATTTCTAAAGCTCCAGATAGGAGTCCATCTTACCACCAGGGATCCTTTATCACCACAACAAAAATAAAATTCTCTCATGAAAAATGCAGTCCATCTAGAATCTGAAAAATGAGAAAAAAGCGGAAAGTTGTGTAGTATAGACCTAGAGGGTTTCCACTTTGGTTCAAAGCACGCTCAATCTTAGAAACATTTTGTATCTTCTTAGAGGAAACAATAGGTGACAATAATATCTAGCTCTCATGAGAAGCATGTTGATTTTCCTGGATTCAACCCTTGGTCTATTGAAATATCTCCTATTTGAGTAATCAACTAAACATGTAGCGAAAGCATAAAAAATAAAATAAAATCATCAACACCAATATTTTTGGGTAGATACCCCTGGAAAATACCCAGAGGGAAAACCAATGCTAAGAATGATTTTATTATGCTAAAATCAGGGCTCTCGTAATAGGGATAATGGCCCATGGAAATAAATACAACTGCAAACAAACCTGGCAAAGTTTGGTTTGTTGTATGGCCCATAACTGCACGTTTTTCAAGGTGTACGTGGCTTTCCTTCAGCAAACCCACGTATGTATAAGATTGTCTCCACCGAAACCCATGTACATGTACAAAAATTCTATACAACAATCTTTTTACGATGTGACACTCTCATGTAGCTTCTTGTGACTAAAACCCACCTACATGATTCTTTGTTCTCTCTTCTTCTTGAATTGATCTCTAGATGGAAGTCCTTCTCCACCTATCCAAGATCTTGAATCACATTCCTTTGTGATCCAATACTCTTGTGTAGACTCTCTTAACACAACTCATGTCAAGTATTAAGTTTTTTCCTCCTTCACCTTAGCCTTGCTTTTATAATCGTGAGTTATATATCCAAAGTGATTGCATGTTGAGATTAATTCTCACTTCACTTGATATTTAGAAACCTGCTAATTACTTTTTACAATTTCCTTAAATAACTCAATTAACTAATTAATAAAAGTAATTTACTTTAATAATTCATTTAATTAAATCAAATTCAAGAGTAGAAGGCTTTGGACGATTTCCACACATCTAGACACATAGACATGTACAAATATACTTGTATGATGCTACCACTAGCATCAACATGACCTCTTAGAGAGGAAGGTATTTCCCGAAGAGCCACCTGGAACTAGTTATCTCTTTGATCCTGGAACAATGTCGCACACATCGCCCTGCTCACTCACATCCCTCCAACCCTATTGGTTGGATGCTCCCTGAAAGATGACATTACATGTCAATGCCACAAAGTTTGGAAACTTCATTGAAGTTCTTCTCTCCCTCAATGGGCTCCTAGAAGCCTCCTACTCCTAAGCATCCACCAATGTCATCTCATACCAACTCAGTCTTCTGATAGGACTGGAAGGGGATAATTCCCTTTTCCCATATGAAGGTTGGCTCCCCACACTAGAAGTTTGTGAACTCTTCCCATCCTTCAGTTTTTCACCCTTCATAGGATCTTGCTCTCCCCCTGTCACTAACATCGATCCATGATCCAATATCCCCTTGGATCCTCCTACAAACTAGCCCTACAACTTGTATAACCTACTCTCTTTGACACCAATGTTGATTGTTGTGTTAGGGAAATATCCCTCTGAACATATGAGTACTTTCTCTCTCTGAAAAGTAACAACAACACCCCTATCCTCCAAAGCTGAAACTAAGAGAAAGTTCTTCTTCAGTTCTGGTACATACAACACATTATTCACCTCCATAGATCCTCCTGACTCCAGCTGGAACCTCACTGTCCCAACTCCCTCTACACCACACTTGGAAATAATTCCAAGCTCCACATGCAGATCTGATTCTATCTTTGACCAACTGCTGAACAACTCATGTATCCCCATCATATGACGAGAAGTCCCATTGTCCAAGTACCAAGCACTCCTTGAGTTGATGTTGGTAGAGAGGCATGAAAACATTGAGAATTCATTCTCAAACTTCACTGCAAACTCATCTAGTTATGTCTCTATTGATGTTGTTGTCTGCGCCTTCCCTTGCCTCTTCGTCTCTGAAGACTGAGATGCATAGTTCCTAAACTTGTGGCATGTGAAGAACTTGATTTTACTCAAGTCCTTCTTTCTGGGCTATGAGGTTGACTCCTCATTGTTACCCTGCTTGTTGGAAGCCTTTCCTTTTCCCTTCCTTGTCTTACTGAAAAGGGCCAGGTTCTCCTCCTATTCATCTTTATGCTTGCCTCTTTTAGACTCCTCCCAAGTCTCTTCCTAGATGCAATCATCCCAAAGTCTCTACCAATCTTGAATATTTTCCCGATCGATGACTCCCTTGAAAAATGGTTCACATGACTAAGGAATACCATGCAATGCCACATTCATGAGTTCTGTGTCCTCTGTTTTCTCTCCTATGGCTATAATTTGATCACACACATTTGTGATCCTCATGAGATAGATGGTAACATTATAAGATCTATACATCTGCACCGATCTGAGTTATTCCTTAAGACCATCTTCCTATTCATGTTTGTGCCATGGAATAACCCTACCAAGGCATCAAACATCTCGTTGGCCTTCTTCTTCTCGGATAAGTGAGGAATTGGATGATCCTTCACTGAATCCAAGATGAACGTATACACTTTGATATGCTTCTTTTTGTGAGCTTTAAAAGTTGTTAGACCTGTCGATGGAGTAACAATTTTGTCCACTAACTCCCAAAGGTCATACTCCTTAAACGCCAAAGTTACTCTTTCTTTCCAAGACAAGAAATATGATACTATGTGTGTCGACTCTCTCAATACAACTCCTGTCAAGTATCTAGTGTCTTCCTCCTTCGCCCTATCCTTGATTTTATAATTGTGATTTATATCTCCAAAGTGATTGCATGTTGAGATTACTTCTCACTTCTCTTGAGATTTAGAAACATGCTAGTTACTTTTAACACTTTCCTTAAATAAATCAATCAACTAATTAATAAAAGCAATTTACTTTAATAATTCTTTTAATTAAAGTAAATTCAAGTGTAGAAGGCTTTGGACGATTTCCACATGTCTAGACATATAGACCTGTGAGGAAATACATGTCTGATGCTACCACTAGAATCAACAAAGCCTTAAATACATATTAAGTGTTTACGGTAGATATAGCAACCTCCCCAAATCAATTGTTTGTGCATCATATAGAATCCTAGCACTATAGTCTTGTGATATTGTTGGAAGTTATGCTTCTCTTTTTTTTCCCTCCCAATTAATTTTCCACATGTTTGTAGGGCCATACTATTGTCTAACATCCCAAGGAGACATGAAACAACTTTTTTTGTTTGGTTCAACACCTTCGATTCTAATTATGGTAATACAACCCCAAATTTATGCATCAAATTCACTCCTAGAACATAAAGGAAACCTCACTTTTCTCCTAAAGTAATACCTTTTGATGTCTCATGAAAATCCATAAAGTTATAATCTTGTACAAACATGAGAAAATTCATGGCTATCTAACAAGATTAGCTAGTATTTTTTAGCCTCCTTACCTTGAGTGAACAAGAATAATATGCCATCAGGTGTAGAGACAAATGGAGATCCTTTAGAGAAGAGATATTGGATATCTCAATAAGAGAAACATCAAGCTTGGATTGAACAGTTTCATATATTGAATTCAAAATTCTCTTGGGAAAAACAAAGTTATAATAAAAAATCTCTTGGCAGTTAATGTAGTGGCTCTCACATTCCAATATTGAATCATGATAGGGTCTGTGATCATATTATTTCCCTCTTTACACACTAGAAATATCAAGACACAATGACCCCATTGCCTTAACAATTGAGATTTGTGTGTCTAGACTCAACATCGAACCTGATGAGATGACCCTGCAATACAACTTGTTGTCCTCTGGAAGACCCAATTTAAGCTCAATTTCTTTCATTTTAGGAACCAACTTGATAATACTCTCCTCTTCTAACTTGTTCCCAATCTCAAGCCTAAAGGCCTATGTAATTGTATTCTCTAATATTTGAACCACTAGTCTCAAGTCTCAAGTAGTCATTTGTAGAAAATTGTGCTTTCATTTTCTCCTCCTCAGTCACATGGGAAAACATTTCATTCTTGTCCATTTCCAATCTCAAGCCAAAAAAATGAGATTAAAGTGCAATTGATAATATTACTACTTGTGTTATATAGGAGTGTGTTAGATTGGAGCATAAATATATCAAACCCTGCCCCGTTGATTTTCTTTTGCAAGGTCTAAATGTAATTGATTGCATCTATGATGGGTGCTTTGTCTGACACTATCCTGTAGCCAAAATTATTCATGGTATTATCAAGAAATTTTAGCCTCTATACTTTGTGTTAATTGTAGTAGGTTTTGCAAGCCACCTAATAGTTTCTTCTATACAAATTCAAAATGGCAGAGGCAAGTACATGAAGTGTTAGCATGAGAAAATATGAATTTATGGAAGAGATGGCCTAAGCTAATACATTATGTACTATTTTGTATAAAGAATTAAATGAGCGATGTGATTAATTCTCATCATTTCTTGATTTTTTTAAATATTAGATAAAAAATCAATCAAACCCACCTTAAAACAACCAACTATATTTTACATAACTTATATTTTTAATATATATATATATATATTTTAAAACAAGTTAAATATAACTTTAGTCTATAAATTGTTTACATATAAATTAATTAAATGCGAAAAACATGGACTGCAAATTGATTACAATATTCCTTGTCAAAGGAAATAATAAATCAAAGAAAAAGAAAATAACAGTGCACCACCAACAACAATATAAGGTACTGAAACTACCAGAAACCACTAAAAATATATGGGACTGAAACTACCAACAATAGAGGACCCATACATGATTCTTGTACATGATTATTAAAATTAAATATAGAGAGTCCCCTTAGATTAACCAGCAAATTAAAATAATATTATAAAAATAATAGGTGGCATCAACAACGATGATCACCTATAGCAACCAAATATTGAAGAAATATTGATAGTGGTGCAAATTTGTTGACCTCTTTTCCTATTAAGGATGAGAGACAACCTCATAGGCTATTCTTATTAGAATTTAAAGATACCCTCTTCATTTTTAAAGAGGTGGTGCTCCTCTATTTCTCACTCAGATAATAGTTATATCAAAACTGTTGGGTTGTTATATTATTTACAGTGAAAGTCAAGTCGAGGTGGATCGACTGGTAGAGAAATTCGAAGGTCGAGGTGGATCGA
>SNQJ01S0011061.1:190606-201183 GCA_010110895.2 Picea sitchensis
CCCCCATTCGACTTCATCAAGCTCAACTTTGACGGAGCCTCTAAAGGCAATCCAGGAGCAGTGGGTTATGGAGTAGTTTTCCGCAACCACCATGGACACATCATTCTCATTAACATAGGATCCCTTGGTCATACCACGAACAATGCAGTGGAACTTTGGGGGCTCATTAGAGGACTGCAATTAGCCATCGAGCACAACTTCACCAAGCTGATTGTAGAAGGAGATTCTCAAATCATCATCAATCTCTTCAGCAGAATTTTAAATGGAGCGGACCCAGAAAGAATATCACCCAGTTGGAGACTCTCACATGGGCTAAAGACTATCACGGATCTGCTGCAACCCAATCAGGCCATTATACCTGTTCATATCAGGAGAAAAGTGAATCAAGTTGCGGATGAACTAGCTAATCTGGGGACCAACTGGGACGGACCAGATCTCCTTTGCAAAACGTCCCTCAAACCTGATCACCCTATTCTCCAGCAATGCATTCGCAAAGCTGTGGAAGTGGACACACCCTCAGATGGGGTGTTAGTGCGAGACAAATGGCGCGAAGCGGGAGAGCGGTTAGGCCAACAAGGCAGGGAGCCATGTGATGAGCTCGTGCCAGCGACCGCCACCTCGACCCTGCATTAATTTGACTTCATGTCGCTGCAACACCATTAACTCTGGTGTGCCTGACCCTCATTACAAACTTCTCTATGGCTTTTCCATCTGCAAGTGTTTCTCATCCTTGCTCGAGGACCAACTCCCACATCCCTCTGCTGCCCTGGCCTAGATTAACCTGGAATTTCATGGTGTTCACAACCCTTGGCTCTCTCCAGGCTCTCTGCATATGCTTGGAGCACTTAGCCATTATCTACCTTCAAACGAAGAACATTATGCCGCGTCAAAGAGGAAGTCTGCGAAGAGGCTCTCCATGGCATCCTCTTCGGCCCCGAACCTCTGTTTCTCCCCCTGGTTAGCCCTCCACATTCTCCTCGCCACCTCTGCAGCCCGAGCTGAAACTGCTCGCCTCCTCCACCCTGCCTTCCTTCCAGTTCGAATGCCTAGTCATTACTGATAGCTCGCCGGGCTCTTTTTCGGGATTTCCTGCCGCCCCACCAAACTCCAGAACCAGTGAACCTTCTCTTGCACCGGTAGCTTTCTCCTCACAACCTCCCATGGGGGTGCCACCTCTCTTTCGAAGTGCCCGAAACAACGCGTACGCGTCTACCGACTCCATCCCTGATTCGTAGCTGAAAGAAAGTTTAACCATTCTCTATGGTCTGGTCTTCGAACTCCGTCAGGGAATGGAGGACCTCCAATTCCGACTGCAGATTATGGATGGAAATATGTCGACCCTCCTTTAGATTCTATCCACCTTCCAGGATGCTTTCCCCTCCACTCTAGTAGGTGCGGCTTCAGCAGAGGAACCCCATGCAGAGAGCGACGACATGAATGCTCAGCCGTAACGTTCAATAGAGGTCATTGTGGAGCAGGTCAAGCATGAGGACACGGAGGCTGCGACAGCTACATGCCAGCATGTGTACAATCCGCCTGGAGATGCCCTGCTAACTGCCAACAGGGACGAGAGAAACGGGGATGCTGACATGCATTTGGAAGGCAAAGGGACACCCATTGAAGAGGAGCCTTTATATATAAAATCTCTTACTTACAAAAAAAAAAAAGAATAATGGGCAATAGTCTATCCAGATACCATTCGGACATGTATGTCGAGGGAAGAATGGAAGAGACATGATTGAAGGGAAAGGAGTACGATTTGACTATGTCTTGCAGATTTAGTGTTGCTAAATGTCTCAGGTGAAGACTCATCCAAGAAACTATGGGACATGTCGGGGAGCTTGTACTAGTCGAAAACCCCAGTAAATAAGTTGTTCCTTAGAAATAAATTGTATCTTATGAGGATGAGTGAATATAGTTCAATAACTGAGCATTTAAATGTGTCTAATACCATAATAAAAACCAGTTATCTTCTATGGATATTAAAATCGCCGAGGAGGAGAAATATTATATTATCCTATTATGTTATTTTCCAGACTCCTAGGATAACTTAGTTGTAGCTATAGGGAGTAATTAAACCACATTAGCATAGGGTGATGTGGTTGCATCGCTACTGTCAAAAGAAATGAGAAGGAAGAACATGGAAGGTTCGACCGATTAACAGAGAGGTCGACCGACTAACAGAGAGGTCGACCAATTAACAGAGATAAAGGCAGCTTCTCTGGTAGAAAGTCTAAGTCGAAGGGTAGATCTAAATCCATTGTTTAGTCGACGAGAAGATGTTGGAAATGTGGTAAAGTTGGGCATTACAAAAGGGACTGCAAGTCAAAGGTAATGGAAGTCAGTACAAGATCCAATGAGGAGGATTTGACTAAGATAAAAACTACTCCAGATAAGGGAGGTGATGAACACTGTTTTTTGTTTAACCGAAATTTTGTCAATTTGGCTAAATTTCAATTTTTTGGAAGCAATTTAGGCTAATTTTTTTCATTTTTTCATTAAAAATGAAAAAATTGTAGCCTAATTTATGATTATAGTTATGCATACACTTATATCTTCCACCTAAATATAAGCATTTTCCATGAATATATAATAGGTTTTCTTAATATTTTCGCCAAATCAATGATTATGCATCCCAATTTTTTAGATATATTAGCTACATATAGATGATTAGTTAGTAGCAACTACTCTTGGAAAAACCATGAATTTTCAATTGAAGTCAAGTAAATTTATATAGGAAAAGAAAATGTTTTTATTAATTTACTTCTATTATTTTTTCACTTCTTTCAACGTGGAGGTGGTATATCATGTTGTATATTAGTGTGCATAATTTTTTCCGTGTATTTTTAAAGATATTTCCCATTGCCATTTTTTTGTTGTTGTAAGTTCCCTCTAATTTATATGAAAGTTTTTTTTTCTCTAAATATTCTTTCATAAGATTTTTTTTGTTAATTATTGTCAACGATGCACATGTGACACTAATAGAATGGTGTTGTTGCCAAATTTTAAAGGAAGTAACAAGAAATATGTCAGTTATTGCCTAAGATAAATGATATAATTTTTTTACAAATATGGTTTGATCGCCAAATGGTTTGATAAGTTATGATTTATGTAGTTTGAAAAAAAAACATTGGTGATGTGTATCTGACGTCGACTAGTACACAGTTGGATCAAGATGTTTGGTTCATCGAATCAGGAGCATCCTATCATATGACACCACATAGAAAATGGTTCTCTGAATATGAAGAATATGAAGGAAGATATGTATTCTTGGGGGATGACTCAACAACCAAAATTGTCGAACATGGAAGAGTTTGACTGATACTGCGGGATGGGAGGAGTAGAACCCTTCTAGGTATGCTACAAACTCTAGGTTTGACAAGAAACGTGATATCTGTTAGCAAGATGAGTGATGTAGGAGTGCACACTCTATGCCAGAAGGATACATGCAAGATGGTCAGAGGTGTGATGGTCTTTATGAAAGGAGTTCATATTGGAACCATATACAAGTTATTAGGGAATGTTGAATCGATTGGATTCAACAACATCATTGTTCTTGAAGTCGAATCAACTTTGACACGACTTGACTTAACTTTGGCTGAGTCGATTCAAATCGAATCGAAAAGTCTTTGTCAAGTCAACCCGACCATACTATGGCATGAGATGATGGCACACATNATGGTCTAAGATTTTCCTGAATGTAATTTAGAAGTCGATTTTTGTGAACATTGTATATATGGAAAACAAAGTTGGGTGAGGTTTCCATCTGGAGCGACAAGGGAAAAGGGGATTCTAGAATTGGTTCACAGTGATGTGTTTGGCCCTATTTTAGTTCTTTCACTTGGTGGATCCCTGTATTATGTCTCCTTCATAGATTATTTTTCTAGGAAGACATGGATATATTTCCCGAGGAAGAAAAAAAATGTTTTCGATAAATTCAAAAAGTTTAAATATCTTGTAGAAAAACAAACATATAAGAATATAAAGGTGTTGATAATTGACAATGGTGGTGAATTTTGTGGAAAGGATTTTGAGTAGTTTTGCAAGCAGTGTGGCATAGCACGCCAAAATGCCACACCATATACCCTGCAACAAAATGGATTTGCTGAGAGAATGAACATAACGTTGATGGACAAGGAAAGGAGCATGCTCACAGGTGCTTGGATCGCACAAGAATTTAGGGTAGAGGAAGTCGACAATGCAAAATATCTGGTGAATATTTCTCCTTCGTCGACACTAGTTGACATAACTCTGAATGAGGTATGGTCTAGTAAAAATCCTTCGGTTTCACATCTCAAAGTGTTTGGTTGTGATGCATTTGTTCATGTTCCCAAGGAAAAGAAGAACAAGTTGGAAAAGAAGACAGTCAAATATATTTTCATTAGATACAAATAAGGAATGAAAGGGTATAAGTTATGGGATCCTGCATCAAGGAAACCAATGTACAATTGATATGTGGTATTTATAGAAGTTGGAAGGAAATTCAAGTCTGAAGTGATGGTTCAAATAGAGAATGATCCGGAGAAGGTGTGGTTTTAATTGAGGAACGAACAAGAAGATGATTTAGATGAGTCGATTGAATTAGACAAAGAGGTGGAACAACCAAACCTAGTTGTAAGGAGGTCCAAACGAGTAAGAAAACCAGTCGAAAGGTATAGTCTTCCCGACCTTTGTTTCGCATTTTTGTTAGCTTCCACTAACGAGGAGCCCGAGTTGGTCAAGGAGGAAGTCAAATTGATAGAGGGTAAACTCTGGAAGGATTCCATGGTCGAAGAGATGGAATCCTTGCATAAGAATGAGACATGGGATTTAGTTGAATTACCTAGTGGAATAAATCTCATCGATAACAAGGGGGTATTCAAGACGAATATGAACGTAGCAGGTCAAGTTGAGAAATTCAAAGCTTGACTAGTAGCGAAAGGATAGTCCCAAGTTGAAGGAGTTGACTTCGATGAATTTTTTTCCCCTTTTGAAAAATTAACTTCCATTAGAGTACTAATGACTTTGGCTGCAACATTTGATCTAGAAATAGAACAGATGAATGTGAAGACAATGTTCCTACATGGGGACCTGGAAGAAGAAATCTACGTGAAACATCCTAAAGGATTTATAGTAAAGGGAAAGAAATATCTAGTGTGAAAATTGAAAACATCCCTTTATGGTCTAAAGAAATCACCAAGGATGTGGTACCAAAAGTTTGACACGTACATCCTCAATTTGGGATTTTTGAGAAGGAAAGTTGATCACTGCATATATTCCAAGGATGAAGGTGGGTGTTTCATATATGTAGCATTGTATGTTGACGACATGTTGTTGATCAGAAACAACATGGATGCAATAAAGGAGGTGAATAAACATTTATCCTCCAAGTTCGACATGAGGGATCTTACTGCGGTGAACTTCATTCTGGGACTGGAGATCAAGAGAGATCGAGAAACTAGAAATATCTGGTTGAATCAGAATAAGTATATTGAAACAATTTTGAAATGTTTCAACCTATAGGATTGCAGACCTATAAAGGTTCCAATTCTTGTGGGATCAAGCATAGTTGCTTAACAGTGTCCAAAGATAGAGGATATGGCATGTGTCCCATGTGCAAGTGTTTTTGGCAGTATACTATATGCCATGGTTTGCACTCAACCATACATTTCCCATGCAATGGGAGTGTTGAGAAGGTACATGTTGACACCTGGAAAGTAGCATTGGACAACTGTCAAGAGAGTACTCGGGTATTTGTGTGGCACAAAATACTATGCTATACGCTACCAAGGGAAACATGGAAATGACAATGAAGTAGATGTACATGGATTTGTCAATGCCAACTAGGCTGGAGATATGGATCGACAAAAGTCGACCAATGGATATATTTTCAAGATGTTTGGTGGAGAAATCAACTGGATGAGTAAGCAATAAGCGGTCGTAGCCCTGTCAACAACAAAAGCTTAATACACATCAACCACTCATGTAAGAAAAGAAGAAGTATTGTTGCAACCGTTGTGTTCAGGGATCGGCTTTGAGAAAAAAGCTATGAAGATAAGTTGTGTCAGTCAATGCACAATATTTCTGGCAAAGAACTCGGCTTATCATTCTAAGACTAAGAATATTGATGTACAATAACATTTCGTGAGACACATGGTGGAAAGAAACAAGGTGTTGTTGGAGAACGTAGACACGCTGGAAAACATAGTAGACTCTTTGACCAAGTCTGTGAGTGTTGTGAAGTTCTCTTAGTGTAGAGAGAAAATGGGCATTCTGGCCCTGGGTCTGTGAACAAAAGTTCAGGAAACTCTCAGTTTAACAAAGAATACAACAAGTGGGAGAATGTTGGTTTTTTATATTCTTTGTAGTGAAAGTAGAGTCGAGGTGGATCGAATGGCAGAGAAATTCGAAGGTCGAGGTGGATCAACCAGGAAATTTGAAGTCAAAGTAATTGATAACAAGTTGAAGAGGTCAACAGATAAGAGTTTTATAGGTGGTTGTGTGGCAACTGACTAAAGATCAAATGAAGGTAGAGTGGTAGTTGACTGGTAATCCGAATGGAAGTCAACTGTAAAAACTCTTGATATTCTCTGGATTTGTAGCTAATTACCTACGTGGATCTATAAAAATTTTTGGGTGACTTTATTTAGGGATTTTCCTACTGTAAAACCTATAAATAAGGCATGTTGTAATGTTGTAAAATCTAATCTTTAATCAATAAACCATTAGAGGTTGTTGGTCATGTAGATGTAAGTCAAATTGGATACAGGCTTGTTCTTGAAACAACAAGAAGCTATGATGTTGATTGTTTCTTAGGTTTAGACCAAGGTTAGGCATGTAACCTTTTATTCCGAATGAATAAGACAACAAGAGAGCAAGACACTCAAGGAATGTTGGTTTTCCCATTTTGGTTTCCAGGGTAAAATATATATGCACTATGTGTTTTCTTTGTCATTTGATTTATAACTTAAATCTTTCTTCTTCTATCATGTTAGGTTTAGTGTGGAAGTGTTCTATTTCCTAACAAAAATGTATGGATAAATGGATTTATCATCCACATGTGACACAACTAATGCATGAGAGTGGAACATGCAAAGAAAGAACTTTAAATCATAAAGAAAGAATAACAATTTACACTCTTATACCATATCCCTTTTCATATCACGGAAAGACACATTGATATATCTAAAGAAAAATAAACGAAACAGAGAGTAGCAAGATGGTCCTTTTCATAGAACTTTAAATCACTTTGAATGAGCTTGAGCTTTCTCGAAACTAACATTCATACCATAGGAATGTAAAGGAAACTAATTATTGAGATTTCATGATTAAATAAAAGTCTGTTACCATAAAAGTTATAAGCCCTAATATATCTCTCTGTGGGATTTCAAAAAAAAAAGTACAAATTGATTGTCCAATATCAAATAAATGTGTGCAACAAATCAACACTACACAAAATTCATGATATTTAAATGAAAAATAAGAAATGTGCTCTCCCTAGTGGGTTGGGATGGGGCTCTTGTGGACCATATATCAAGCAGAGACTACCTGGAAAACAAAAATAACGAGTCAGAAATCGGACTTGCAAACAACAATATTCAAATGACAAGACTATGTGATTCACAAACTGAGAAAGACAAAAAGTGAGGGAAATGCTTCAGACAATTCTTGTACTTAGAAAAATGAAAGAAGGGAATGGTTCCCTTTTTGATTCTTTTTTATTCCTTAAATATAAGGGAGTATGTTATAAACATGGTTTTTATAACCGTTTCTTTGCTCTTCAATATCACGATGGATTAACAATTGCCTTTACGACACCGTTCAACCAATCTTGAATGTATTCATGTAACGACGCCACAATTATGTATTGTTTTTCCCTAATTTTGAATAACGCATCTTCAATGTTCTTCAACATGTCCCACTATTGTTGTGCTATGGATGATTGATCTTCATACCTAGTTTTTCAACCAACTTGTATTTTCTTTAACCTTCTTTTAGAAGGAAGGACCTTCTTCCTCCTTATAAGATCAGCCATGTTGGATATTCTCACCACAAATGTGCTTATTGTGTTCTTATATAAATTCTCATCATTACGTACATCCTCTTACGGATATTATTTAAGAGAGTGATTCCTTTCGGCTATGACTCCATATTCAACAATGATCTCCCAAGCTTCTCGCATAATGTTGAGTCTTTTATCATTATTTTCAGCCACATATCTCCTAATACCCATGAGCAATTTTGTAGATTTGGTGAATTTAGAGTTTGATCGATACATTTCTTTAGAGACTTCTTTAGGGACTATCATAGATAAGGGATCTATACATAATGGCTTTGGGGTAAGGGTAGCTTTGAGTTCCCTTAACCTCTTTTTTAATCTCTCATTCTCTATATCCCGCTCTATTATTGAATGAATGAAAGCCTCACCCCACTACTACATATGGTTTTTAAGTTCGATGTGGAGTTTCAATGGTACGAATAAAATAGACCGTACCATAAAAAATTACTAAGTAATTTTCAATTTATTTTATTTTATTTTTCTTGGTGCGCCAACATTTTTCGAATTCTTATTACACCTGATAGTTGGTGGACATATGACTCCCCTTAGACAATTGCAATAAACACATCTACCAAATGGATAGGGACATTGGCACCCTGTCATCAAACGTGTATTGTAGAGGAATGTTTATAAAACCACCTGCTCCACGACTTGCTCAACTATTCCTTTCATGGATAATTATGGTTTTTGCGAGGATTGTCATTGTTTCTACTACTAAAATAACCTTTGGAGAAGGGAAATTTTTTCACATAAGAAGAGTAGGGTTGAGGTTGTAAACACTCCCTAATATTTTATGTAAACTTGAATTATTGGAGGATTTCACTGCTGTATAAATTTCTTTATATTTGAGACCTATTCAATCCTCTTGATCTTGTTGTGAAATCAAATTTCAAGAAATGATGTATTGTTGGTTGCTCCTTCAATAATAAAGATGCCCTACTTTTTCTAATTCATCTAGGGTTTCATATTATGGTTGTTCCTGTTATCTTTATTGATTGCATGTTATTCTTGGTTGTAATTTCATGGTTGTGATGATGCATCTTATATAAGGGTTCTTGATTATCCCTTACATAATCTAAAATTTTGTTTTGGACTAATTATGGCAAATCAGTGAATGGATTAATTGTGTCTACTCCATCATATTCAGAACCTCTTGTTATTAGATCTAGATTCCATAGCCCTAAGGGTTATATCTTATGTAGGACAAAGAGGGCAAGTTTTGTGTTGTTGTAAATTTTTCCTTGGTGAAAAATGCATGCTAGGCTACACTAAAATGCATTCCCAGGTCTAAAAACTCATTCAATTTGAGTGGTTCAAATTGTAAATGGTGTGTCAAGTCATTTTACATAATCTTATATACTCATTTTTTCATTTCCAGTCATAAAAGACTCTATTGTGCAAAAATAGGCAAGAGATGCCAAGTAAAACCCTAGAAATGCACAACTTGTTTGTAAAATGTAAGCCAAAGTTGTATTATACCTTAGATTTGAGTTGTGCAGGTTATTGGGGATGTGGTTTATCATATTAATCGTGTTCTTGTTGTTAATTTTGTAATTGCAATTTTAAAATGGGTTGTTGTGCAGAAGAGGCAAAGTTTTCCTTGTAATTTGGAAGGTCAAAACTCTCTTAAGTGACAAAATTAAAATTCATGCCCAAAATTACATGTAGCTCAAGAAATTGTATTTTTAAGTTGTAATATGGAGTTAGATATATTGTAAATTTACCTATGTCATTTAAAGTGAAATTGAAGAACTGGTGAGGTTTCTTTTATGCACCTAGATTTGGGATTTCATGTAAATTTGAAGGTAAAACTGTCTCAGAGTAAAATGCATACCCTAGTCTCAATTTTGACCCAAATTGAGTGGTTCAACTTTCAAAAGATGTAATTTGTGATTTCACAACCACCTATAACCTTATATTAACATTTTCAAACCGAAACCAACCTCATGTGCATAAAGACTAAAAATTGTCTTGTAAAACCAAAGGGTCAAATTGTTAAAGCTAGTTATAGGAAACTACACCCCCAAAGTTGTCTAAGCCTCCATAACTTAAGATTTAAGTTGTAGATTGATTTACAATATTGTTAACATGTTTTTACATTGATGGGTGCATTTACACTCCAAAAATGATTATTTATATGCACAAATATGCATGACCTTTTGATGAATTAGAGGATAGTGGGTTATGAGAGAAATCAAGGTCAATGACTTCTAACCAACCAATTATACATAGAAAATGGAATAAAAATTAACAACACATAATTAACCCATATATGAAAATAATTTAAATTGAATAAATCATAGAAAATATAGAGTTTGTTCACCTCCAAATTGATTGAATATTCAAGTTACAGAGTGTGTAATTTATATTTTTACATCATGCATATATACCTTTGTTTGTGCATTTAGATAAATAAAACTCTTTGTTGTGCAAAATTACCAAAAGTTGTCTTATAGAATAAGGAGGTCAACATTACATGAAATACTACAAGTTATAGGGTTGTAAAAAAGTTGTAGATTTGTATATACCTTTGTTTGTG
>SNQJ01S0011062.1:55668-91072 GCA_010110895.2 Picea sitchensis
TTATTTCACCGTCGAAAGAGGGTGGTTTGGCCTTCTTGAATTCTTCTAGATTATGATTTTTGGAATGATCTCGCTTCTTCCACTTTCTTCGGCAATAAGAACTAGTTCTGGTGCTAGAAGATCCCTCTGATTTGCCAGCTTCCTTTCCAGAGGAATCGTCTGACGCTTGTCCCTTATCTCTGGGGTGGACCTTCCTCGAGGTGCTCTTCCTAGTGTGGCCACTTAAAAGACCACATTTATGTATCTCAGGTGGACTTCAACTTTTCTTTGTCTGTCGTCGGTTCGCGGGACTGGTGTCAGGTTCATGTTGCAATTGTCTTTGTATGATGGATAAACTCTGCAGTAAGACTGCATTAATTTTCGTTTTCTTTTCTTATTCTTTTATCATCCTCTCGTTGTCGGCCTTCCAGCTCTGTAGTTCGACCATGAGGCTCCTCACAGTCTCAGCTAGATCTGGAGGGGTCCCTACCGCCCTCCTTTCATCAAACTCTTCGTCTTTATTGTGGGAGCCATCTCCCACTTCGTTGTGAGTCACCATTCTATGCGTCTGCAGTTTCCTGTGGTTGATCGTTAGCTTGTGTGCAAAAGAAAAATGCTTGTTGTTAGTCAATATTTATATTCATTCATAACCAGCACATAGTTCATATTTTTCACATGCATACACACAATAGGAGTTTTCATTCTTAACTTCGACTTGCGATTAAAGGGGTTAAGATAGAGGGTTACTCCTTTTAAGAATACTTTAAATGGAGTCTTTGCGCAACCAGTTCATGAGCCCAAGTAGGCCAAGTGTTGTAACCATGCTCTGATACCAATTTGTCACACACCCACTACGACATAATAGATTTTTCGCCTTTTTCTTTCTCTTTCTTTATCGAGGGACAGAGTCCCCGAATCCCTACAAGGTCCTAGCGTAGGCTAGGTCTTCCGATCGAGACCTTCACTAAATCAATCCATTGGTTCTTTCATTGAAAATCCGTGGTGTACAACTCAAATACAAAGCGTAGGCTTCACCTCCAGGTGATCATCTGTTATGACCCTGGGCTAAGCCAAGGGGCGCCTTTCGCATTTCGCGACTCAACGATGCCCGAGAATCGAGTCTTTCGACTCTTCAAACCCCAAAACCCGAAATCCTATTCACACTAAGCTGACTCGGAGTTTCACATACCAGGTCTTCGCGTACCGGGATTTCACAACTTGCGAAGATGAGGGGTTCATACCCTTGGGTTTCCCAGGTGTCGAAACGCCGAAATCAATTCACACTACACCGCTTCGGGATTTCACATACCGGGTTTCGCAATGTACGAAGACGAGGTGTCTCGCACCTGAGTTTCCCGGGAGCCAAAACTCTGAAGCCCATTTATACTAAGCTCTTTTCGGGGTTTTGTGGGTCGGGATTTTGTGATGTGCGAAGACGAGGGGTCTCGCACCTGGGTTTCCTGGAAGCTGAAACTCCAGAGCCTATTTACACTAAGCTCTTTTTGGGGTTTCACAGGTCGGGATTTCGCGATGTGCGAAGATGAGGGGTTTCACACCTAGGTTTCCCGGAAGTCGAAACTCCGAAGCCCATTTACACTAAGCTCTTTTAGGGGTTTCACATGTCAGGATTTCGTGATGTGCGACGACGAGGGGTCTCGCACATGGGTTTCCCGGGAGCTGAAACTTTGGAGCCCATTTACACTAATCTCTTTTCGGGGTTTCACATGTCGGGATTTCGCGATGTGCGAAGACAAGGGGTCTCGCACCTGGGTTTCCCAGAAGCCGAAACTCCGAAGCCCATTTACACTAAGCTCTTTTCAGGTTTTCACATGTTGGGATTTCACGATGTGCGAAGACGAGGGGTCTCGCACATGGGTTTCCCGGAAGCCGAAACTCCTAAGCCCATTTACACTAAGCTCTTTTTGGGGTTTCACATGTCGGGATTTCGCGATGTGCGATGACGAGGGGTCTCGCACCTGGGTTTCACGGGAGCTGAAACTCCGAAGCCCATTTACTTCGCGACAGGGGCAAGTTAAACTCACGGATTTACTACAATCGTAGTCTTTTCAAGGGACTCACTCCGACTCTGGAAGATGAGGGTACTTTCCCGAAAAAGGTGCCTTCGGGAGGATGATCCAAGGCATAGTATGAGTCAAGTTAGATGGGTCAATCCTCAGGGGAACAGACTCGTATCGTGAACTCATATATTCTATACATTAACCAATTTTTAGTTATATCAGTATAAGCATGCATCCATTATTTCCAATCAAAACACAAGGCAAATACTTCTATACAGAAACTATTTACGAGCGTATAAAAATGAACATGTGGTCGTGACATTCAATTCCAAATGCAAGACATAACACTTATCAGAAATTTCGGACATGATGCGAATGCTGGGGGGGGTGCTCGTTTCCACCCAACCGTAGGCTCAGTGATTCCAATGTGATTTACCACTAGCCACCCCCAAGCTAGACCACGATGCTTTGAGACTCAGTCTCCTGCTTCCAGCTCAACGAAAGTCAAGGACGAAGGTTACTCGCCTTCTCCTCTCTTCATGACTCTCGGTATTTTCGGAGTCCCTCCGGTTCTCCTTTCTGCGATTCCTGTCGCGCGTGCTCCTCCTCCTTCCCCCACCTTTTCCACACTTCTTTCCTTGCCTTTCTCCTGCGAGGTTGCGTGTGGCGCGAATTTCCCTGTCCGTGGTCAGGTTTGAGAGCTCCAACGGATGGGCGGTTCGCCCTCATCCCCTCATTTACTCTTGAGGAGCCTCCCCTCCTACCATCCTGGCGGGTAATTCATTCTGGGGTCAGAGAGTGAGCTTTGGTTTCTGAGCATGTACAAACCAATACAGTTTCGGTTCGGTGGAAGTTAATGCAACCATTCCTGGCCCCTTCCACCACCTCTCATCAGCCATCGTGGTCTCTTTCAGCACATCCCCCTCCCAGCAATCATACTGCACATATTCATGATATAATTTACATTCATCGACCTTTTATACAAAGGTCTGTCAAATCCAACATTCACATCTTTGAGTTTGCCATAGTTCTTGGCCAATATAGTTATTTTTACAGACTGGGGGAAACAAGGTGTTACAATTTTGTTGAGATTTATAAGAAGAGAATAACAAGTGTTCTAGTAATTTAACTTTGTAATCATAAGTGTTCATAATTATTAAGACATTGTACGTATTTCCTAACCCCCTATTACTCCTTGCACCTCATTAGAGAAGCCCTAGAAATTGAAAAACATCTTAACAATTTTAATCAGAAAGATGGTTATAAGCTCAACCAATCTTGGAAACCTATCATCTATCATCTTCCTCACTAGACCATATCATTGTGTCTCTTATCCTCCCCCTTACTTTCATCTTTTCTCCGTCTTAACTTCTTTTATCATATCATCATTATTATTTTCATCTATTTGAAATTTCCAAATCCCCCCAATCAAATTTATCAAACAATTTCCTTTAGTTCTTAGTCAATTTTGAAAACATATCATTTATCATTTTCACCACTAGACCATATTGTTGTGCATGTTATCCTTACCCTTACTTTCATCAATTTGAAATTTCCAAATCACCCCAATCAAATTTATTAAACAATTCCCTTCAGTTCATTTCCTATTTTTCATTTTGCTATTATATTATAATTATTAAGTTTTTGTCAAATTACAACTTTTTTTAGGTTTTGCTTTCATTCCTAATATATTATTCCTTATTAGTGGTATTTGTGTTGCCCATCTTCTCTAATATTTTCCTATTATTTTTTAATTCCTCGTGTCTATCTAAATTTACACTCTCCTTCTTTGTTTAAATATTGTTCCTAATTGATTTTTTCACCCTATCTTAATTTCTCCTTTAATTTGTTTAAATCTTTTTCTTTATTGATTTTTAATCATGTTTTAATTTCTCCTTTAATTTACCCAATTATTTTCTATTATTTTATTCTCACATCATTTGTTTAAATTAATTTATAGTTTTAGTTAATATTATTTATTTATTCTAAAGAAATAATTCTTTATTATATTGATTTTGATCAATTTTCCTCTTTATTATTATATTTAACAACTAATGCCTAATGGCTTGTTTTTTCATACCCTATTTATTTGGTTTAAGGAGTCGCCCATGCTGATGGGTGGAGTGTACACTTGAAAGTTTGCACGTTTATGTTGGCTTGTTGTGATAAGGTTAGAAGGCTAGACGCCCCCAACATAGAGGTCTACTACGGTGTGTCTTGGGATGCCTTGACCTCTACTAAGAGACACGTTATTGGTATATATGGATTGCAGGTTGTTGGACACACTCTTGGGTTATAGTGGCAATTAATAGGTTTGATTCAAGGCCTAGCCCATATTACGCTAATGAGTTACAGATTCCCATGGTTAAAAAAATAAAAGAAAGTTAACAGTTTCTAAACTCCAACACAATTTACTTCCATAAAATATCATTGCAAATTTGTAATATGTGTTTATTTTAATAAATTGGTTATTGTGAAGTTTAACAACATAAAATTTCACATTACTTAGTTGTCATTCTCTTTTAGTTAGTGTATAAAAAGAGTGAATTTTTTTTTTTTTAAGTTGAGTTTTATATAATAACAATAATCTAATTTTAAGGTCATGGTCAAGCCAGACACCGAATTGGTGTATGAGACCCCTTATTTGTGGGACAAAGGATCCCCTCTACACAACAATTTGACTGCTAAAGTCTATGGAGATATACATACCCTACCCCCCACTAGACTTGTGACCTCTTAGGAGAAAACACATGTTCTTAACCTTTAGGTATATATAAAGAAAAAAACTTTATATTCACAAAAATGAATATAAATATTTCAGTCCAATTGGGGACTCTACATTAACCTAACTTGCATGAAATACTCAATAACAAGGAGATAAAACCTCTAACATAGTGTGATGTGGCATATGCTCTTATTATTTTATTGTTTTCCTTATGAGGTCTATTCTTTACCTCAAATTTTCCCTAATAGTTTTACAAGGGCCAAGCAGCTATGTAACCCAATTAGTGTCTTTAGGGATGGTCAATCTTGTGTCACTTGCACTTTGAATGGATCCACATGAACATTGCACCCATCCATGATGTATTAGCTTTGTCAAATGTGGCCATTCTATATTAACTCTTGAACCTTGCATTTGAGTTCCTCCTTCTCTAGTAGAGAGTGTGTGCATATAGGTCCATTGGATAGAGAGGCACTCAATGTGAAATCAATTGCATGCTTTACTTGATAGTGTAGAGGTACTCTCATAGGTGAAGTGAAGGTTTGTTGACATGTGTTCATTATGCTCAAAGTCTAGGTTGTAAGATCCATTTTAAGGTTTTGAACCTTCTATATTAGTTTGTGAAAAAATGTTTTAAGTTTCATTGGGTCTCATACTTTTGTTAGTAAATGTTCTCAAAATATTTATGTTTAAGTAATATTGCCAAACATGGAATTATAATACTTGGAAAATTTCCATATTGTGTTGTGGGGTTACCCCCACATGACCTTTAAAAATATTAGGCTATAGGTCCACCTCCCACACCCCACACATTCCAACCCTTTCACCCTCCCCTTCACATTTTTCACACGTTCTCGCACTCCACGCCCTACACTACACCACTTGTAGAATCTAAGCATGTGGGAAGTAAAATGTGGAGCATGGGTTTCTCCCATTCTGATCTTCCATATAACACTCCACATCACACATCCTTCCCAAGGAAAATGAATTTGGGCTAACCAAAACAATAACTCATAATTAACAAAACACATGGAATTCAAGGCCATTGAGAGTTCCCAATTAGATAGGTGACTGAGTAATCAAAGGCTAAAATTTGGCTCTAATGGAAGGCTAACATTTGGAACTAATGGATAAGTTCTTAAAAGCACATTTATGATGAATTCATTGAAAATATTTATGTGTATATTTGGAGATATCCAATCACCAAGATTGAGGGTTACAATCCTTCATCTTTTTCAATATTTTCCTAAGTACCAAAATTACCGACACACAATTTAGAGATCTTGTAGAAATTTGATGGCACCAAGAATGAGTTCTTTATAGGGGATACCACTAAAACATTGACCTCTCATGAAAAATATTTCCAGTAGTTTGTAGCTTATAGGAAATATTTGAACTTACCTGCATAATAAAGGAATCAAATAAAGGATTGGATGATAGGTCTTGTGAAAGATGATAGGTCTTGTGCAAGATGGCTAGCTGGTGCTAAGACATTCATCTCACATCCCAGACTCATTATAGTAAAGTAAGAAATTACTTTACTATAAGGTTGAAACTACAAGATTGATTAATAAAACAAAGGAATTACTTAAGGACAATATAAATTATTTACTCAATGAAAATCACACCTCCGTTGGGATGTATGGATTTGATTGGATCCATATGCTCCTTACCAAGTATCACACCTACATTGGGATTTATGGATTTGAGTGGATCCCTATGCGCCTCCCCAAGTTTGTTTGTGACAAATATTTCTTGCTTGAGTATTGTAGGAAAAATTTGAAATGGTATAAATTCATGAGTAATGTTTAGAGGAAACAATTTTTTGTTTCAGTTCTATTCAAGTTTGTTGGTTATTTCATAATAGACATTTAACATATGAAAAAGGCAACTAAAGAGTTATATGTCTTCAATTTGGACATGGTAGATGCAAAATGGGTTATGGCCCAAGAGGTCTATCTAAGAACCACATGATTTCTATTATATATGTTAGTGCAGTGCTAAAAGAAGTCCTTGAAGGAAATCAAAATAAGAAAATGATAACAAAGATGACAATGGTGATGTTAATAGGATAACAGAAGCTCAATTAATTCTAGAGATGAGTATGATTTTTATGATTAATTAAGGTGATGCACATTCTTTTGGAAGAACAATTCTTGATGGAATAGAAGCCCAAATATAAAACTGGATTAACTCATCCATGAAGCATAAACTTCACCTTAGCCCATTATAGAAAATGGCATTATCATAGTTGTTAAAAAGGTATACATTGACCAAGATCAAGTCCCTAAACTTCCCCAAATCCATCAGTGCGTTAACTCAAATTATAGTGCTAAGAAAACCCCTTTATAATCATAATGTTGAAATTTTAATACTATTACTAAGCCTAAGCCTCTATTACTTCTCCATTAAAGAGTGTGAACAAGATTTATAGAAATAATGTAGGAAAGGGAGGAGTTGGGGAAACCCCAAGAATCTAGAACAACCAAAAGAGCATGGGGTTTTTGTACCTTTTGAAAAGAAAAGGTCATGGGAAATTGAAAAGAAGAAATTGTTGAAGAGTATGTTATTATTTGTGATAATGTTATCATTATAAATAATGGAGATTGTGAAATTATATATGCCTATATGTTGCCTTCGTGGACAATTACAAAAATGAAAGAGAAATAATTTCTATTTGAGTTGCCACTTGTAGCCTATTTTTTGAAGACAATGCAATAACCTTACATAGGCTCAATTTTAATAAAAATAAGCAAATCTTGTAGTTGTCAAAGATCAAAATGAAGGGGAGGAGGAAAACAGATGATGTGTCCCTTGATGTTGATGTTAAATATGTGAAGGATGTAGGAGAAGTAAATATGCATAGAGCCATTAGCAGTGTGCGTGAGTTAAAGGTGGATGAACAACACATTAACATAGAGAGGTTGAAAAAAAATGATTAAAAGGATTTTGTCATATTCATTTCCCTCATTGATGAATATTACAACATATTCTCAATTAACTTGGTGAAATATTTTCTTTCCTTGTAGGCCATTTGAGAGAGCCTGATAGGCTACAACAAGCATAACCTAATAGGGGGGGAAGTATACATGGGTAGTAACAAGAAACTTTGAGAAGATCTAGAACCTTTATGCTAATGAAATAAACATGGAAATATAATTGTTTGCTTTCTTATCTATCCTTTGCAGTACAACCTCCCAAAGAGACACTCAAAAATCATGAAAGGAAAAGGGGATCCCTAGAATCTCGAACACTTGATAAATATGCAATCACGACCAACTTTGACTAGCTAACTAGTTAGGGATGTCATCCTAAAATAGTATGTAACAATGTGGCTTAGCCATTTGTAGTGTGGTGGTATAGAAGATACCCTAGGGGCTACGTTGCTAAGAAAAACAGGGTAGAAACCAACAGGAAAAACTTTCCTAATAAATCTAAATAGGTAAACCTCCCATGGCTTGGCTTAGTTAACAAATCAACAAGATGAAGAATTGGGAAAGAGAGTCTTGATGAGTTGAAAAACGAAGTGGCCAACCCTTGGACAATGGAGGATGGTTAGGGTGAAAGGCCACCCCACATGGTCATAGGAGTTTTCAAAGTCAAACTTGATGAAAAATGCCTTCAACCCCATGGTTCTTAGACAATCCATACCTTCCCATATGACCACAACATCATTGAGTATGTATCATCCTTTCATGAATCTATTGTTCTTTGACTAAATGATCTATGGAAAGATATAAATGATTCACATGACTTAATATTTGGCCAAAACATTTTAGGAAAAATTAAGAAGGGTAATAAATCTCCAAATGGTAATCATCTTAGGGTCACTTGCTTTAGGAATAAACTTAATGAAGTATATGTTAGTGAGTGACCCCAAAGACTTTTCACAAACTATATCCTTGTAAAAATTGAGAAGGTTGGGGCCAACAAAATCTCAGGTGGCCTTAAAAATTACACAAAGTTACCCATCGAGGCTATGTGACTTATCATTGACAATTGCTACATATATTCTATCAATTTTGGTAAAATAAAATCCTGGTCACATATTATTTCTTTCTCCAAAGACACTTGATGAGGGATAAGGTAAATTCTAATCTACATTGCCACACTATCGAAGTCATTCATTATTTGAGATTTAGAAATAACATTATAGTGGTTAACATATACTTAATTCAATGTCCCCCTGATAGTTACACATTTGACCAAAATCTTTGGAGCTCTTATTTTTTTAGAAGCCTCCTTTATGGTAATAGATTTGAAAAAATCCTTTGTGGGATAGTCCCTGGTTTTAAGCCAATGGAGTCGAGAATGAATTTTGGCACCTCGGGCTTGTAAAATTTCATCCACCTTCAAAAATCGTCTCAACTTAGCAATTGTTTCCCACATCCCTTTATCATATAGAGTGAATTACAATTTCCAATAAACTTATTTAAAATCTTATTTGTCTAATTTAAGGCATGAATGTTACACATGTGTTATTTTCCATCCAAATCCTTGCTTGAATGCCAAAATTAGGCCAATGGAATGATTCCACCAATCAATCCAATCCATTTCCCCTCAAGGCCTAGCCAACAAATTTCAAACCCACATAAAGGCTTGGATACACACCAGGTGCCACTAATGGGAGCACATATCTAGACTTTGGCATTCATATCCTGTCTTCTCCTTAGGATGTAGAGAACACAATGGGTTTATTCTATGAAAGAGTAACTTCCCCTCACACTTGCATCAATTTACCCGCTCCATAGAAAAATAAAAAGGTATTTTGTGCTACCAACATATTTGCATCAAGGAACTTCATAATTCTTTCATAGTCACGCTCGACATTAGACCAAGTGAATTAAAGCTCAAAGAATTCTAGCTTCATATACTTGGTATGGTCATAGAGGGTAAGTCTGGCCTTAAGACTTGTCCAAGATGTATGCTCCCTTTAAAGAATGCACACATAATTAAACCCTACACTATTGTTCAAGACTCCACATAATATCTAATCAACTTCTAGCATGTATTCAACTCAACGATCCCACAAGGTTTCTTTCTCCTCTACTTCATTGGGGGCATGATAGTTAGAAAGACCAAGGACCTTGCCATACATATTGAAATGAATCCACACTACTTCATTGGATGGGTTGGCCTGGTGATCAACAATACAAGTTGATAATTTAGGAAAGACAATGGTGGCCATCCCCCTCTACCTTCCTCTTGCAAAGAATGAAACAAATACACATCAAGAAAAATATAGTGCGAGGCTTTGTTTAAAGAAAAACTAATTACTTTCACTTCTTACAAACTTAGGATATCTAACTCTTAAACCATTGAGTGAAATGTATGAGTTGTGGTATTCTTGGCTAGGTCTGCAAGACCCCTCACATTCCATGACACAACTTTCATTAAGAACCTTAAGAAAATGTGCATCTCTTTTCCTTCCTTATCCATTAAATCTTGCAAATGATTAAGGTCACAATATCTCTCTTCTCAAGCGCACGTGTTACCCATCCATCAAGAGTATTTTTCTTTGGTCTTCTCTACACATATTTAGCCTTGTCAATGGCCTATGCGTCCAATGTAGTAGGAGATCACGCCCTTCGGCTATCCTCATAGGGGATTCACCTTCTTAACCAATATCTTATCACATTCATTCATAAAGGGTTTTTTTTAATTATGAAAAATAAAGTCAATATATTGTAGGTATTCGGGGGGGATGTAGGGTATGGGGGGATTTATAGGTATTGAGGGGGTATAAAAAGGGATATTTGGTAAAAATAAGGGATATTTGGTAAAAATAAGGGATATATAGTAAAAATAGAGGTTTTTTTATTGAAAAAATGTAATGGGAGGGGGGTTAAACAAAAGGATTTGGGGAGGTATTATTCAATATCTAGTGAAATTAGGGGTATTTTTTAATATCCCATGAATGAACGCGTTATGTCACAGGTTCATTGAGTGGAGACCCCATGGCTATCCTCCATGAGAGGAAGAAACATGAGATGAGCAAGCGAGTTCCTTACTTGTGGTTATATCAACAGGCTTTGACTGATTTGATGTGGAATCGACCATGCTCTTAGTCAAAGATTTTGACACCACATTCCCTTTGTTGCCTTTTTTAACCACTTATATCCAACCTTTGCCATCTATAAAGGTTGAGTACTTTTGAGTTTGATTAGCATCGATAACATTCTAGGGTGAGCTAGTGGGTTGGCATTGACCAGCGATTGGAAATCCCTAATCATATGGTCACGACTCTAGCAATGGAAATAGGTATTTGAAAGGTTAATATACCTTAAAACTTACCAAATAAATTTTGATTTGACCTAAATAAACACATGTTCGAAGATCTTGGGACATGTTGAATTGATTGTAATCTTGCTTTTGAGGGAAAAGGTCCAAAAACACTAGGGATTTTGGTAAATGAACTACCCAAGGGGAGCCAAAACACGCTTGAGGAAATCTCATTATTGCATGGGGAGGCTTGAGAATTCAACCCATACAAGACAATTAAGCTAAACAACTTCATCAACTTAGAAGCTTTTATACCGCTCAAATAAGCCTACAAGGGTATTACAACACATCCAAGGGCCACACATGACCACTTAAGAGGCATGATGCTTCTTCTTGAAGGAAGATTGAAATAATCCATTTTTCAAGCTCATAGTAACCATACAAATCCAACCATATGACTCTTAAGAATCTTTTATCCAGGCCATAATCATAAACTTGAGAGGAACTCTACCTGCAAAGTAACCTAATGGGGTTTGACATTGAAGGCCATCAAAAATGTCAAAAACATATTGAGCATTAACAAGAATATCAATAGTAATTCCATTCAAAGGAATATCAATATCTCATGATAGACTTTTAAAACAAACTTGAGAGGAACCTTCAATGACAACATTTCTTTTATTAACAATAACTTCAAAAAACAATTGTTACAATGTTTGCATAGTAATATTAAATGATACATTGACCATTCACCCTTAAACCTTATGATGATCTAGCTAAACCTTATTAACCAAATCATAACAATAAAAATGGTTAGAACTAACATAATATTAATTAAATGACCATTAAACTCACTCTCTCAAAATCATATAATTATATATGTAATTTATCCTTAGGCTAACCCCAACAAAAGCATTGCTTTAGTTTAAGAATATTAACAAACTATGCAATGCTTTAGACCTAGGTTGTTGCCTTCTTAAATGTGAAAATTTAATGTATTTTTCCCAACCATTTAAGAAATATTTATCTACCCAAAAACGAAGTGACAAGCAACATAAGAAATGCCATGTTCAAAGATCAAAATTGCAACTTATCTGTTGGCAACTTAAATCCCAAAACATTTCTTAATTGGATTCTCATCACTATAATAAAGCTGACAAAGATCTAGATAAGGAGTTTGGCACTATCAATTAGTTTTTTAGTTTTTCAATTTAATAAAATGAAAAGAATATCCAATATAATGGTTAGGGCTCCCACGGAACAACGGTACAATAACGATAGGACATTTTTTTTTGCTTTAGTTCTAACAAATAAATAACTATGTGATTCACTGTTTCGGAATTAATTATTTATGAAAGAGATTTTTTTTTATGTGATTCACGATTTTAAATTTAATAATGATAAAAGATAAAAATAAGATTTTATTGTTATAATAAGGTTAATGGTTTTGAAGTAAGATCTAAAATTATTTTTGGTTAGTGAAGAAATTGTTTTTTTCGGACATAAGAAAACAAGTTAACAATTCAAAATTCAAAGATACCTGGAGAGAGTGAAAGTCTTCCTCCTTAAGGACAATTAGTGGATCACTTTAGATGATGTGGTTTTTCTTGAATAATGGCGATGGATCAACCCATATTTATGGAAAATAACGGTTATGATAAATTTTGTCACTTTCAAAAAAAAAGTTAAGTTAAAATGCGGATGAAATAATAACACATTAAAGTTAGACCATTATATTACTCTAGAAACCTCAATTTTTGTTATCACATCCATAAAGACAAAAAATTGTACCCACAAACTAAAAAGAAAATGATATCTAGAACTATCATATCTAATTTGTTCAACGATAATGACGTGAAAAAAATCTAAACTAAGTTTTGGTTTTTAGAAGGAAATTTTATAAAAGAATAATTTTGTTTTTAATTTATTATTTTTTTTCTCGGAAGGTGGAAAAATCTATCATAATTAAATTGTTAATTGGTAGTGAAGACACTTATCACTTGTTACTATCCGTGCATGTGGGCTAACTCATCACTATATTCAAGGAAAACCACGCCACTTGATATAACTCTCTAGTTATTCGTAAGAGGTTAAACTTTCACTCCTACCAGATGCCTCTAGGTCTTGGACTGCTAACTTATTTCCTTACGTCTTAGGAAGATGAGCTCTTAGCAAATTAGAAGTAGTTTTAGGTTTACTTCAAGACCAAAAGATATTTGAAGCCAAGATGGTATCCATGAAAAAGTCAATTTCCTTTATGATCATCTCCAAAACTACCTCGAACGAAATCATATAATTTTTAATAACATATGACCTTAATTCCATACATAAAACCACATAATATCTTCATTTCCAATTAAAAAAAAAAACTAATTTATAAAACACACATAAAACCACATAATATCTTCAATTACAATTAAAAAAAAACTAATTTATAAAACTCACATCTCCACCCATACTAATACCATAAGTCTAAAAATTGATGGTTAAAGGTGTAACGAAAAGCCCCCTTTATAAAGCTAAGTCCACTATATCCAAAGGCCAATAATCTTTATCCAAAGTATCCACCTTCCATTGGTTGATATAAAGATGCTCTCCAATAACGACATTTACGCGTGCATTCCTCCACTACAAACTAAGCACCTCTTTCTCTGATGACCAATAATAAAAGTATATAATTCCTTTTCATATTTGAGTCATAGAACATGCATCTTTTCATTGTGCAAAGATGATATAACTTTTATAAATAAATATTATAGTACAAATGGATTAGATGATGTAAAATATCCTCACTAGAAGATTCATTGGTCAAAATAAAGATTAAAATATATACCATCATTTTCCTTGAGTGATAAAGTTCCTTTACATTTAAAGCAAAAGATTTAAAAACTTATCCTGACACCTCAAAGCATTTTTTTAATATGTTATTCTTTAAAAAAAAATCCTTCCCATGTAAAAGAAAGAAAGAAGTGGCTTAGGTGAGAATATACAAATGGAGTAAATCAAATATGATCCTCTTTAGATTTTATCTCCCATAACACACACATATATATATATATAAAAGTTATATTTTATTAGTTTTTTTTGTTATTTGGGAAGTAGGGACTATAGTAATTGGGTTTTTGTTTTTTTATTAATTTTGCATGCAAATCAATGAATTATCATTATTTTAATCTAAATTTTTCTCATTATTTTAATCTAAATCAATGTGTCCATGAGACAAGCACAACTGACCCTCTATTTCATCCTTGCTTCTAGCTTTTCTTTCTTCAGACTGACCACTCTCGATGGTTTCTACTTTGCTCTCCGCGAACTCTTGCTCACGCATGATGATGTCCATAGGTGGTCTGCACCTCAACTTGAATTAGTTCAACCCCAATGCAGTGGAGAGATGGACCGTTTCTAAGTGTTGGTTCAATCCCAAGGTGATGGTAAGGCCTAAAGCTTGCAATGAACAATATATATGCTATGAATTAACCACCCAAGCACTTGATTCTTTTTTATCAATTAATTTAAATGTATGCATGCATGATCTACTTGTCTGTGGTTTCAATCATTTAAGCATTGATTGATTGAGAGCCAACATATTTGGTTGACTAGACAACAAATACACCAGAAGCCACAATGGCAACAAAAGCAATCAACATAAGTATGCATGCTAATAAAGCAACTAAGATAAGCCTATCTCTGCTAAGCCTATAACTTTTAAGATTAAGAAGCGGAAGAAAACATTCTCTCCTAATCCCTACTTGTATAAAGTAGCTTACAATGTCAATTTTACTATTAAAAAGATGGCTTGAGAGCAGAATTAAAACTTACTTTTATCAAAAAAATTCCTTAGAATATTGCTTCACTAGGGCTTCTTTGCTGGATTTATCACCTCTTATCCTTTGCATGGTTTGACAGTCTCTGACATTTATACTACTTGATGTTTTTTCCAAGGTAGGTGTACCCACACTATCCATATCTATGAAAGTAGGCCTTTTGGGAAAAGGTAGATGTTCTCTCTCACTGGTTAGCATCGACACCACCTGAGACATTGAAGGCCTCAATGCCGCAACTGCTTGAGTGCACAAAAGACCAATTTTAATGACTCTAACCCCTCCCTCCCATGAATAACTTCCCTCCAATGTGGGATCCATAACTTATAAATCTCTCTCTGCGTTATATAGTCTCCATCTCTGTTAATTGACCAATATCAACCAAACCTATAGCTTTAATTAGAAAGGAATCATAAATTTATGAACATGTTAGAAAATATCTACTTCAAAGATGAGATTTGCATTAGCCATACTCATTAAATGAGAAACTCTATATCTTGAGGTAAACTCTAACTCTTTCTTCCACTGATAATCTCAAGTATAAGCACTCCAAAGATGAATACATTTGCTTTCTATGTTAGATGTCCGCAATACATGTACTCAAGCACCATGTAACCTTTGCACAATACTATGTACAATGAAATCTCCATATCTTAACCCTCTCAAAATTATATGAGCCATATTGAGAAGATAATTCTTACAAAGTTCTTGCAAATTTAGTGATTATTACCGCCCAAATTAGCACCCTAGTAATAGATCCACTTGCGGTGCTAAGGAGGTAAGCACAGTTGGGAAATGCACCATTGTCACCTCATCACCTAAATTCCCCTTCACTTTAGGCCAGCTCCTAGAAGCCATAGGGGATATCTGTTGTAGGGGCTAGTTGACTCTACTGACTAGACCCGTCAATCGACCAGACAAGTCAACTATAGAATTAATAAAGAGGAGTTGGTCGAACAAACAGTTCGATTCGACTGACTAGAGATTTAAGAACTGTAACCAACAAGTAACCGTATGACATGTGTGTGTGTGACTATGCAATAGAGAGAAAAGAGGGTTGTTTATCCATATAATAAAGTGCATTTGATGGTTCTGCCATTACTTGTGTATGCTTCCACGTGTTTCTATGTGTGCTTATATATAATGTTATAACATATGTTGCTCTATGTAAGGAACTACTCGTAACCTCTTGTACTTTCCCTCGGATTACAACATTGGTTATGTTTTTGGTAGTTATGAACTTGGGCATGTATAAAGTAAAAGACACAAAGATGTTAACCTTGGAAGACATATGTGAATGCTGGGAGTGAAAAATAAATAATTACATTAAAAATTACACAAGAAGGAACCGACTGATGATCGCAGAAGCACGTACACGGTTCTTCTTAGAAACACAAGAACGATTCCTGGAAGCTATTCTAGAGGCATTATTCAAATATATAATCAATCACCTAATGCCCAAACTTACTCCAGATGAAGAATTGATGCAAAAAATAATAAATGGAGGAAGAACAAACTTGAACGAGTGGTTTGAAATAATCATATGTGATTGTATCGAAGAACAAGCAATTGAAGACAAACCGTAAGTCAAAACTGTAAAACACAAAATTTACACCGACTTGCATGACAGTTTCCTTTGCACCGTCCCATCTTTGCTCCATAAGTTTCTATTAGAGAAGGGAGTCGAATATATTGTTGAATATCGACCCCTCTTGGCTAATCCTCCACTAAATTTCTAACTAGTAAGAAAAGAAAGAAGAGTGGGAAGAGTTCCTCCAAGCCAATTGCAAAGACACAAGAGAAGTCTGAGATCACTTTTTGAAGAAATGAAAGTGGCAAGAATGAGCAACACCACCGACTTTGAGCACGTTGGGCTAACGATAGGGGGTTGGATGATCTGTGAGATGATATAAGTCGAGTTGATTGCACCAAAGTCGAAAATTTATAAATTCAAAAGGAAGATAATTGAAACAAGTGACGCATTAAGAGAGAAGTTTTCATGTCGAACGCAAACCTATAAACCCTCAACTGGTATTCAAATATTGGAGCAAGACAAAATGTAAAAGGGGTGAGAAGAGTTACGAAACAAAAAGGATCCCCAAAGTTCACATCGGAAACCTACCTAGTCATGATAGTTTGATGGAGTAGCCCTCGAGAGCACCTCAATGACTCCTAGGGGGAATACGAGCTTGCAAGTGATTATGGCAGCCGGTGGTGCCCAATAAGCAATTGAAAAAGTCAATAGTATGGATATTGATTACTGAGGACCCATGATTCCACATTCTCTCGCAAGAAGTCCTAGCCCACACATTATAGACTTCTCTCGTAAGAGACTTCACGTGGATACTCAATCCCTGAAGGTATGGTGCCGAATCGACAATGACGGTCACATAAGAGACACACTTCTAATTGAAGCACAATAAATTATTCAAAATCTTCCAAAGGATATATTCTTTCACATAAGATATCTCACAGACTCTGCCCCTCTGCCAAATTTGCTTCTTGAAGATTCTAAGTTGATAGATAGTGAAAACAAATCGACACAATCTTTGAGAGGACAATTAGTAGAATATATTGATAAATACTATCAGACAGATGATATAATCCCAAGCAGAGAAAAAACACAATTAGAAATAGAATAAAGTTGGAATGAAGAACAACGACAGATCATATTAGTCGAGTCAAATACTCAGATTTTGACTCCACAAAGTAAGCCCATATCGACTTCCTAGTCGACTTCAAATCAAAATCTTGCAATAGTTCCAGTTTTGAAAAATCCTAAGAAGGCCACAATGGGCATTAGTCATATTCCCATTTATGAATGTGATGAATATCCCAAATGGCATTGGTTCATTTGTGAGAGATTTTGGGATGCAACTAATATTATCGACGAAGATTAAAAAATGGCACAATTTGGTGCCACACTTAGATCCAGGGCCCTCACCTGGTTCATGAACTTCATAGACAATCAACAATGATCAAAGGTAGAGATAAAGTAGAATTTCCTCACATTCATTAAAGCACAAGATGTAATCCACTTGTTCGAAAAAAAACTAAAAGAGATCAAACAAATTCTAGGTGAAACCCTCCGAGAGTACAATAAAAGATTCAAAGATCTATTAAGTCAAATTTCGTATAGTATGTGGCAGGACTGTAACAAAAATTTCGAGCGCCATTACGAATGTACAACATTTAGTTGTGTGAAGAGGCATTGAAAAAAGCTCAACGCATAGAAATGGATGATGAAGGAGCATTGACTTCGTAAGAAATAGAGAAAATATTCGAATAAAAACTCACAAAATTACAACAACCCATAATAAGCATGTCCATTTCACGAAATGAACTTTGTTACACCATTTTCTCCAGTGAATGACATACCAAAGACTACTGTAAATTCAGTGAGACACTGAATCCAACAGTCTAACGCTTTCAAATCAAAATTTTTTGTGACATCTACAAGGGCGTAACAAATCACGCAACAAGCGACTGCTCACATAACTTAAGGAACTCCCGACCAAAATAGTTCATATTTGTGAGGAAAACAACCATTATACATAGGAATGTCAGTTAAATGGAAAAAATAAAATGAACATCCATGCAGTATATCACATGCAAACGATTGACCAGAATGTCGACCAAAGGAATTGAAATAGATACAAAGGTCGAGGTCGTAGGGGTTATCAAGGAAGAGGTGGACATAGATGAGGACGAGGAAAACTAGGCAGAGGATGTGGTCGATGTCGTTATTATTTCTTTAATTGTTGTAAGGAAGACCACATAAGTCTTGATTGCCCCATAAAAGACAGAATTGACCTCAAGTTCCATAATATATGCGGATTAGGGGACCACTCACTTAAAGATTTCCCGATTGTATTATAGAAAGTGATGAACAATAGAAATGTGAACCCCTTGCATACAGTGCCCAAGCGAGACATTCTAAATTCCAAAAATCTCCACGTAGTAACATGATCATGAGTGGGTGAAGATATCTATCCATATCCACCAACCCGACAAAGGGGATACTGAAACACATATCTCGACCCTAAACATGAGGAAAAACTAATGCAGGAAGCAATGAAGTTCTTTAAGAATATCAACCAAGATAAATAAACCATTATCAAGGGAGGACCGTCAAGAATCCCAGACACTGCTCTAGAATAATTTCTCCAATTATTAAAAGAAAATAAATCAGTCGGTCGCCTCATCGACTTACTAAGCACCCTAAGAGAATACAAAGAGGATCAAAGACAAGTTAAAAATCTTTGACAATTGTCACATGAGAGGCATACAAATGACTTCGACCAACACGTTGACATATAAATCAATGGATATATGATTAAACAAGTTGTTCTCGACTTTGTCTCCCAAGTAAATATCCTCCCTAGAGAATCATGGATTCGACTTGGGAAACCCTTGTTGGTTCCAACAATGAACTTCCTAAAGTTAGTGGATCAAAGGTTCATTGAACCAATTGGCACACTTAAAAATGTCATAACTGTCGTAATGGGAATCCCTACAAGAGTTTACTTTGAATTTATTAACCTGGTCAAAGGCATCATCACATATCCTGCATTAGTCAGAAGACCATGGGGTTGGAATATGAAGGAAACAATCTCACTTGAAAGGGACATGGTTAAAATTAAAGGTATCGACAAGAATATTATCATACCCTTGGATCCAAAAGAAAGAAAACCTTGGGTTGAAACATGGGATGAATCCCAAGAGACTCGTTGTCTGTACCAAGTAATGAACGAACAAAAAGACAACATCGAGCCAAATATTGAAGGATAAATCTTAGTCGGATCACTATTGTCAATAGGACAAAACTCGGATACATAACTTTACAATTGGCAAATCAATAATTATGAAGCTAAAGCTAAGGAGTGTTGGTCGATAGAGGAGATACAAATAAAATGATCGAGAACATGCTTTTCGATACAAGTAGTCCTTATCATGCTAGAGAAAAAGCTAAAAAAAGCACCAATACTCATTATGAATAATATACAAATGATATCTCCCTTGCGGTTTAGTGAAACAAATTCCCCAACAACTCAAGTTGACAAAGTATCTAAATTAATCGAAGAACATGGGAGGGTGCACAATTTAGTAGAATCCTTCATTGGCCAGGAAAATTGATGGTGGGAAACCCATGCACCTAAACTACAAACGTGGAACACCACTACCTCATACTTTTTAGAACTATTTGGAGGAAAGAAGTTGTTAGCACAAGTCAACATCCCGAATTTCAAACCTGGGTTCGACCTAGTCGCTCACATTCACTAATGTGGGAACGAGTGGAGAAGAGTAGGATATTGGGATGAAAGGGTATGCCCACACATGTTCCCTAATACACTAGCTGACATACCACATAAGTGGTATAAACTTGATGAAGCATGTGGACACACATTCAAATGGAATGAAATTAAAGAAAATTTCGTCACAGGTTTTGAATTCATCCTAGAGGAGGCACATTTGCGAGAGGCTGCAAAAGAAATAATTTTTTTTTTCTCAAAAAACCAAATCCCGATGAAATACAAAAGAGAGGCAAATCCAAAGTTGACATAGGTTCAACATCGACTTGCAATTTTGTGTCGACACAAATCAAGTTAGTATAACAACTCGTCGAATAGACATGGAGAACATACTTTTTCCAAGTCAAATTTTTCAATGGAGGAGAAGTCATCCTAGAGTAAATAATTATGTAAAGGCAGTTTATTCAGTATCCAAGGAAGACAAGGAATATATAGAAAAAATTGACTTCCTCCCAAGTTATAATGAGGTTGTAGAAGGAGAACACTAATTGGATGAATCCAAAGCACTCGAGTGGATGGACGTAGAAATTAAAACTAAGGAATTCGTCATCTCAATAGATGGTTGACCAAAAATGGTGAGGATAGGTGACTATTGGTTAGACAAACAAACTACAAAGATATTCGACCTATTGTGAGAATATCAGGACGTTTTCGCATGCGATTGTAAAGACCTGAAAGGATTGGCAACAAGAGATGGGGGATATCGACCTCATCCCGGGGCCAAGGCCATTAAAAAGTGGCCATATAAGCTAGCACAGAAGTATAATCCTATAGTTAAAAAATAAATAGACGCAATGTTAACCACCAACGTCATATTCCCTATCGACAAGTCAGAATGGGCAAGCCCGATGGTCGTGTAGCCTAAAAAGCACGACCTGAAGAAACTAAGAATATGTGTCAACTTTTGGGGGTTAAACAAGCTAATAGTAACCAATCCATTACCTACATCATTTGTCGATGAAATCATTAGTGAAGTCATCGGGCATTAATGCTATTCATTCACGGACGAATTCTCAGGCTACAACCAAGTACTTATTGAAAAAGAAGATCAGGGGAAAACAAAATTTGTATATGAGTTCAGGTCATTCGCATATAGAGTTATGTTGTTTGGGATCAAGAATGCTCCAGTAGTATTTTCTCAGATAGTGGTCAAATCATTTCAGGAATACATCTACAAAACAATTGTTTGCCGGAGAATCCACAGTTGGTGTCATTTTGTCATTGACGTTTCGAATCCGGATCGAGATTCATCATCAGGACTAATCATCAATTAGAGAGCTGACTGATCTTAGTCATTAATAGTGTATATGCAGGACAATAAATAAGATAACCAGGTCGGCTAAATGTAACCCTAATTCGGAGCTAATTAAAAACAAATTAATTATTAATAAATTTAAACGTAACTTTTAATAGTGAATAATATAAATAATTAAAGTTTTTTAATAAATATAAATAATTTAAAGTTTTTAGGGTTAGAAGGAGTTTAATTATATTATATTACTTAATAGTATTTTGTTTTACATTTTAATTTTTAATAGAGCTTAAGGAATTAATAAATTAAGATGATTAGTGATAATTATTAATATATCGTGAGTGATTTTATAGATGTTGATATCTCTAAATAGGTATAAAGTTCTAGGGTTTTGTAGTATTTATTTTGTAGTGTTTTTGTTTATAACCTAATAATCTAATGATAATTAGTAATAATAATTAATATAACATAAGGGATTTCTAAATGTTGATATGTCTGACAATGTATATAGGTCTAGGGTTTCTAATGGTTTGTTTGAAAAGTTTTTAAAATTGGTAGCCAATCATGATTAGTGATAATTATTAATATATCATGAGTGATTATCTCTAAATAGGTATAAAGTTCTAGGGTTTTGTAGTATTTGTTTTTGTAGTGTTTTTATTTATAACCTAATAATCTAAAGATAATTGGTAATAATAATTAATATAACATAAGTGATTTCTGAATGTTGATATGTCTGACAATGTATATAGGTCTAGCGTTTCTAATGGTTTGTTTAATGACTGGACCATTTACAACCTATTAAAAGATCACATCTAATGACTCTTAATTATGTTGGAAAGATGGAGACAAATTCACTTGTCTATAAATATAAAAAAATGCAACTTTGCCACACCAATAGGTATTTTGTTGGGCCACATTGTATGCAAATATGGAATCAAGGATGACATGGGAAAAATCAAAGTTATTTGACAGTCGGATAAAGGGAAAGCCACAAAAATTAAAACCTGCTTAGTTAGGTCCTTATGTGGTGAAGGACATCCGACTATCGAGAGTAGTTCAAATAAGGATTTTGCAAGGGCACCCATTTCAAAAATTAGTAAATGGGGCTTGTCTAAATAAATATAACACATAACAACCTTAAGACCTACTGCTGAAAACCTCTTTGGGGACACCAAAAGAATCCAACTAGGTCGAAACCCCTTTGGGGCGTTCTAGGTCGAAGTCGAGAATAAAGAAAAGAAAACAAGACAAGCAATAAAATAAAAGAAAAATAAAGATTAAGCAAAACAAAATAAAGAATTAAGATAAACAATAAACAAGTCGGTTATTCGAATTAGGTACGAAACTGTTTGAAGACAACAAGTTGTATGAGTGATCCTAATCACCAAAAATCACTCATTCAAGCCAAATATACTTAACATGAGAAGAGAACAGAGCCCCTAGTCATCGCAAATGATACTTAGAGAAGAAAATAAAAAATCCAGAGGAATCTCTACAACAAGACAAGATTTGCGCCACCTCTTAAATAGATGAGCCAGTCAATCCAACAAAAGAAAAATATCCCATTCATTCGAACACAAAATCCTCCTATCAAGCAAGTGGGAACATTATAAATCAAGCGAGCATGATCATCTTCAAAAGAATCATCAAAAAGAACATGGATTCATAAAGTTGAACATTAACCAAGTTGACAAAGAAAATAAAACCGTCTTGGTCAGATGATTCGACCGAAGATCCTTGATTGACCGAAAAAACTGACCTGACCAAGAAAATGAAACAACAAAAGTCGATCGAGTCGGGTGATCTCCCCAAGAAAAGGAAATCGACTTAGTTGAAATAGTTGGCCACTGGAAGCACTTTGACCCAATCAATTCCCGACGGGATGGGCTCGATCGCCACTCTACCATCGACACAACTGTCCCTTCACATGAACAAGAATTTATGCCCGACATAAATATCGACACACACGAATTAATGACATTGTTATCCAAATTAAATTCATCACTTCACCCCATGCCTATAAACATAGAGGAGGCATATGACTTTGTTTCTTTATTGTCCACTCCTGAGCATCTGAGCATTTAAAGCACAAAAATGACAACCAAGCACTCGACTCCAAAATTTCATAAAATAAACCCTCAATCCGACCAACAATAATACGCAACCATGCTAAGAATGAGAGGCCAAGTCATGGATTCCCTGATTGAGCCAAGAACAAAAGCCAAGTTCGACAGAGCTACTGCAACAGAACAAGAAGTCCATATGAAAAACATCCACAAAGCTAATATAGAGGAGATCAATTGTTTGAGACATTGGGAGATATTCAAGACACAGGGGATGGAAGCTGGAGTATGGAAAGAAGAAACTAATTTCTTGAAGAAAGCTAGCATTCAATATTTCCTTGGTGCACCGCAGGTAATAGAATTTGGCGGATGGAAAGAAGAGGCCATGAAATTCTTGGTCAATCGATACCAAAAAGGGAATTTGTGGTTAGAATACATAGTAGGAATCACTAAGGGAATGATACACTGTCACAAGAATACCACATGGGGGCACCGCGGTAGAAAAAACCCTAAATTCAAACGACTGGATATAGTTCATAATAAGAGGAATTTCAACAAAGAACTTAAAGTGGCTTAATCAGTAGGGTAACATAACTCAAAGGAAAACACACTTGTGTAATAGTTTCACTATGCTTCACTGTTGCAGGTCAGGCATCAAATGCAAGCTCACAATGCTTGATCATATTGACCATATTCTTCAATTAGGTGCAAAATTCGACTTGGCGGAACACTTATTTGCAATATTTAAAACTAATTGTAGGGAATGCCAGGAAAATGGGCAAGCCATTAAATTCCCATCCTTGGTAATTTGGCTCACCATGAGCCAAGTCATCCCAGTCAAGGATCCAACATTCACATTAAAACAAAGTCCGATAATGGATAATTATAATATCTTTTTCCTAGGAGCAGGCGGCTTGTCTGACTCCCTGCTAGCTTAAGAAATGTTCATAAGTTGGGTCAATAACTTAAAAAATATTCACATAGATGGAGGGTTGACCAAAAAGTATGATGGGTATTCCCACCAAGTGCCAACATTCAACTAAGTCTCAACAACACCATGTTCTGGTGTGGAATCAGTGGGGGCCCAGAACCAATGGAGTTAGAATATCAACCAAAAAAGATATAGATATTCCAAGAGCTTGACAAACAACTTGGATATGAAACACAAATCCCACCTGAGGTGCTACATGACAACTCAAATCTTCTAACACCTATGATAGATGCAAAGTAGGAGGAAGAAAGAGAAGCAATACTCTACACAATTTTGTTTGTTCAAAACATAGAGATGGAAGGAGGTACCCCAGTAAAAATAAAACAACAAGAAAAAATAATTAAAGGAAAACATGTTATCGACATGGAGTCATCTCTGGAGGATGTGGACACTATTTGGAAAGATACATTTCAGGAAGACACAACACTTAACTTTGATGACCCCATAGTGCGAGAAAAAATACCCCTCTAACAAATAGGATAGTCGAGAAGGTAAAATTGAAGGAAAAAAAAACTCGACAAGACAAAGCAATCATTCCAACAAGCAATGTTAACATTCCAACAAGTAATGTTAACCCTCAAGGAAAAGCATGTTGAAACATGGAAAACCAAAGCATCCTTGGAAAAACAGGTTGAAACGAGAAGAAATAAAAAGCAAAGGTTGGAGGACCAACAAGAGGAGAGCATAGGTTGGAGGACTGCAACTACATCACGTCATATGAATGCAAATAGAACCGACCCCAACACTAAACCAGTCCAGAAAAGGAAAAGAACAAGAACAACTGTAATTGAACTCACAAGAGAGTCTCCCCGACTCGACCGTACATCAATTGTCAAAGAAAGAACAACAACAAAAGAGGCAACCAAACACAAAAAGAAACTAAGGAAAAGGAATCGACAAGTGTCCTCTGAAGAAACAATTTCAAATTCACAGCCCAACGGAAGCAATGAAGAAAGTGTAAGGTAGTCCGACTCTGAAGATGTCTAAGAAATCCTATAAAATAGATCTAGAAAAAATCATGGTTCATTCAAGTCGCCCTGCACAAGCAAGTTGAATCCACCCGACTCGACTCACACAAAAACTGACCCAAGTAAAGTGAGTCAATCGAGTCATCCCGACACATCCACAACAATTAACCCACAAAAACACAAAGAAGAAAAAGGATAAGGGGTCATACATACTTAGGGGATATAATATACTATCTCGACACATAAATCAGTCTACAAGGAGCCTATCACGGTGCCATAAGGTGGAATTGATACCCCTAGAAAATCCAATGAAGAGATAGGGAAAATCCAACTAGAGAAATAGATCCAACCAAAACAGTTGAATGACTATAATGACGAACAAGAAAAATGGGATGATAGTGTCAACAAAGGGTCTCCTAAGAAAGTTAGTTCTCCACCAAAAAATTCTCCACTCAGAAGCACTCACAAAGATCAGACATACCTCCCTGGGAAGAATGATAACATGGACCAGGATGATGCAGTTGGTCAAGGAAACAATGAAAAGGATGGTAGAAACAATGAAACTAACCTTGATCATAGTACACAACCAAAAAAGGTGAAAACAATGAACGAAACCATGGATACGATGATCAAGAGAATAAAGACAATGACTCTGACAAAGATCGGGATAAATAGACCAATAAAAATAAAGAGCAACAAAGTGTTAATAAGAAAGAAAAGAAGAAGAAGAAAGCAATTCACAGAAATGACAATACATCAAAGGTAATCAGATTCACATCCCTTAAACCAGTCGGGTCCGCAAAACCGACTTTAGAGACAATGTTCGACCCGTCGATAGTATCCAAAGAGAAAATGCTCAACTTGTACAACAAAGTCATAAAGGAGTTGACTAGCTGATGGAAAAGATCCATGAGAGACGACGATCGACTCACAACACGAAGGAATAAGGAGAGAGAAATATTGAAGGATTGTGTGATGCTTGCCAAAGAAAAACTTGGTATAGAACATCCAATAGAAAGAATAGACCCATTAGCAACACTCAAAGGGCTAGTTGAAGTAATGATCAACATTGGTGTCAACAACTAGCATGAAATATAGCACCTAAAACAAGGCAATAAAGAAATCAAGGAGCTACATAGTCAAACAATAAGGAACAATCAAGATTTAATGGCTCAATATACAACATCGATTCTTCAGTCTAAATATGAAAAAATCAAGGAGATTCAACAACATTTGGAAGTGGTTACTTCACAAACAACAATCCTAAACACAATACTCAACAATTGACCCTAATATTTTGCTACAACTTACAATAAGCTTAAATCCAAAAAGACAATAATTTCTAACTTGAGAATAACCAGAGAATGCACCACTAACCCAAAATCTAAATTAGCTATATCAAATCACATTACAAAAGAAAATGCAATCAAGGAAGAATTATCCAAGAAGGGAAGGGAGTGGTTGAGAGAAGCGAGTAAATCTCAAGTATCAACAAATAACACTATCAAGCATCTCGACCAGGTCAAAAGAAATTCCTAGGAAGTGGAGCAAAAGTTTGACCTAGAGTCGACATCAGTGTAGGATGCTCCCTTGGAAGAGAAATTAGATCATTTGGGACAATTTAAGTCATTGGGGATGGAGGCCCAATATTCCATTGATGAATGATAGATGTTTTCACAACACTTGTAGAGAATGGCCCCAGGAATATGCCAAACAACATTCAAAGGATTGTTGTAAAGGCCTACAGAACAGTCGCGGGCCACATCATCATATTGACAAAATTTTCAATTCTTCAACCCGATAATATCAAATTCAAACTTCTCGACTACCAACCATCAATCAATAACTCAAGAAATGGCTGCTGAAGGAACAAAAGAATCACCCATGGACTGGAAAAAAACACCACTACCTCCAAATGTAGAGTTGTATGAATGGGCAATTCGAGAAGAAACAAACATGCAAACAAAGCAGCGAGAGAAAACATCATGATCAAGCACTTGACACATATTTTTTTTGTGATTTTTCTCCAAAGTCTCTTTCCAAACAACACTTAAGAAAATTTTGAGGCATAAGTCTGAATTACAACAAAAGATATAAATTACATCAGTCTACCAGATTAAAGAAATGTTTTGAGGAAGATCAGTCCAAGAACACATATCCTACATCATCATAATCCAACAAAAGCAACATCAAAATTCTTCTCTTCTTTCTTTCTTATTCTCAAGTATTGTATCTCTCACTTTTCTCAAAAATGATGTAACCCACTAGTGAAAACCTCTTCATGTGCACCAACAAGGTCTGTAAAATTCTTCTAAATGTCATAGTCACACCCCCCCCCGCCCTTGCTCGAGACGATTAGAGAATTGGGGGGGGAGTGTTGTAGGGGGTAGTTGATTTTGTCGATTAGACCCGTCAGTCAACTAGACAAGTTGACTGCAGAAGTGAGATATGTCAATTTTCAGATACACTCTTATGTGACTAATTTTTAGATCTGAAAATTGCTTCTTAGTGATCTAACAATAAAACCCTACTTGTTATGGCTGAACGATTTTACACTGAAAAATATTGAATGAAATTACATGTGGTAGAAACACAAAAGATGAGAGATGAATCATCAACACATATAAGAAACAATATTTATGTTCTTGTAACCTTAACAAATTCAGAAATTCCGAGGGAAAAACCATCCCTCCCAATCAATACAATATCACCAAATTTGAGGACATCCTCGTCCTCTCATCCACTACAAATATCAACAAAATTTGAGGATAACCTTGTCCTCCAATAACCATACAAATAAGAGGACCGAACCTCAAAAAATACCTGGAAATATCTTATGCCCACAAATCTGATGTAGACCGCATGTACAATCTCAACCCTAGGACATATTTTCCACCTTGGCAGAATTTCCCTTTGCTGAAATCACCAAGCCTCCTAACACAAGTAAAAAATCACTTATTCTATCTCCCTCATGTCTCCACACATTCTACACAATATGAAATGTCACAATGACCTATATCCTTTATATACAATCCTTAGGGATCACCGTAGAATCCCATTCACAAGTCAACATCAAATTAGGCTTTCTCTGTGGGTGTGAAGCCCCTACACAAGCCCACAAATCCCATCACCAAACCCATGAATCCTTTGCTTCATTCCAAGGGTGTTTTCACCAAACTGAAGGTGTGATGTGGTGCCTACAACGTTTCCCCACCACCTGTAACAACTATGTGTCTCAAAGATGATCCCCTTTTCTTCAAATCCCAAGCTCTGATACTATGCCAATTTTCACATACGCTCTTATATGACTAATTTTTAGATTTGAAAATTGTTTCCTAGTGATCTAACGGTAAAACCCTGGCTGTTATCATCGAACAATTTTACACTAAAAATTATTGACTGAAATTACATGCAACAGAAACACAAAAGATCAGAGATAAATCATCAACACATATAAGAAACAATATTTTTGTTCTTGTAACCTTATGAAATTCAGAAATCTTGAGTGCAAAACCAACCCTCCCAACCAATACAATATCACCAAATATGAGGACAACGTTGTCCTCTCATCCAATACAAATATCACCAAAATATGAGGACAACCTTGTCTTCCAATAACCATACAAATCAGAGAACCAAACCTCAACAAATCCCTGGAAATATCTTCTACCTACAAATCTGCCGCAGACCTCCTGTATGACCTGCTAACGTCATTTTTCAGCCTTGTACGAACCTACACCTTCCCATAAGATCTTTACAGATGAACATGATTGTTCTCACTACAACCAACGTACGTATGTGATTGTTCCACTGCAACCCGCATATGTATGCAATTGTTTCCACTGAAGCCCACGTACATGGATGGAAACCTATATGGACCCTTTCGTACGACTGAGTCCACATGTACAATTTTATTCTTTCTGCAACTACCTCTCTCTCCCACACGTGTGGTGTGCTTTTCCCTATCAAGAACAGAAAATAGAGAGTCCTCAACCCTAGGACAAATTTTACACCCTAGTAGAATTTCCCTTTGTTGAAATCACCAAGCCTCCTAGCACAAGTGCAAACTCACTTATGCTAGCTCCATCATGTCTCCACCCATTCTACGCAATATGAAATGTCACAATGACCTCTCTCCTTTATATACAATCCTTAGGGATCACCATAGAAGCCCCTCCACAAGTCAACATCAAATTAAGCTTTTATTGTGGGTGTGAAGCCCTTACAAAAGCCCACAAATCCCATGAGCAAACCCATGAAGCCCCGACTTCATTCCTAGATCATTTTCACGAAACCGAAGGTGTGATGTGGTGCCTACGATGATTCCCACATGCCCAACACCTAAGGCCACGTGAGAATACATGCCCGAAGCTACAAAAATCAACATGATAGAGGAGTCGGTTGAATAGATAATTAGAGTTGATCGACCAAGTAGTTAAGAAGTATAATCGATAAGTAATTGTACGACATATGTGTGTGTGTGTGTGTGGCTATGTAATAGAGAGAAAATAAGGTTGTTTATCCATATAATAAAGTGCATTTGATGGTTCTCCCATTAATTGTGTATGATTCCATGTGTCTTTATGTGTGCTTATGTATAATGTTGTAACATATGCTGCTCTATGTAAGGAACTACTGGGAACCTCTCGTACTTTCCCTCAAATTACAACAATATCCCATTCTAAGTGAAGTAAACTTGTCAAATAAGTTGTTGTCCTGCGAAAGATTCACTTCAACAAACAACAACTTGATATACAATTAGATAGACCAGTTCCCAACAAGTGATAAGATGTTTTAACTGATACTCAATAGAAAACAATAACATAAACCACACCAATATAACAAGGGTTAGGAGATAACTATTATGTGCTTAGTCTAGAATATGAGATAGTTTTCGTATTAAAAGCAAACTAACACTGATAAGTTACAAGCATAATCAATATGTAATCATGAACTTTGCATAGACTTGTAAGAATGGTTGGTGATTCCCCTTAAGGTTTCACCGAGAGAATCTCCCAATAAAAGATAAATGCAATTAGCAACTAGGATATCAATATCACAACTAGATATGTAAGATGAACTTGAGAAACAATCTAGAAATGAAATATATACTAGGAGAGGGTTAGAATACACCTTTAAGGCACTAAACCCTAGCCTTTAGGGTTTCACCAAATCCGATTTGTAATGCATCAAATTAAATTACAAATTTGAAGAACTCATTCAATCATCATACAATATGTTAGCACAATCCTTTAGTCACAATAAAAGAGAGTTGATTTTCCTTCTTAGGGTTATAAATTAACCACGAAGCATAAACCCTTGAACAATATGTCTAGAAAGAAAGATATAACATTGAACATGTAATAATCAATAAATAAATATTTTTTTGTGTTTTTATCTTTTATATATATATTTTGTATTTTTATATTTTTATGACATAAAAGAGAATAATTTGAGTTTTTAGGGTTTTTGGTTGGTTGTTGGGACTAATCTTAGTGCCTTGTCTCCACTTAGGGCTTATGGGGTCAAGAAGTATGCTTATCTAAGAATTGGGTATCCAATGTTTATGGATTAGAGTAGGAGACTAGGGCTTCAAGGCTAGTAGTCTCTTGTATAATAAAGATAAACCATGAAAACCAAGGACTTACAAGAAGGGCTTGCTCAAGGGAAATCCTTCACCAACAAGATCAACAATAAATTGGAAAGAAAATTTAAAACCCGTGTCAAGGAACATAAAACTAATCAAGACAAGAAATTGAGCACCTACAAATCAATTAAGGAGGATGGAAGAGATACAAACCCTAGACGTCCTCCTTCCAAGTGAAACTTGATATCCTTCAATGGATTGACCTTACTAGATTTAGTTGAAGTCTTGTATAATCACAATAGTATTCAATGAACTAAGAAATATAGAGCTCCAATAATTAACACCAAAACATCCAGTAAAGATATTCTATTAGTGACTTATGTGAATGATCTCCAACAATTCACAATGATTTGAATGAGAAGAGTGCCTCTATTTATAGATGAGATCTTTACGTCCTTCTCATTTTTTAATCCCTAAATTAAGCCTAAGAAAATAAAGTAAAAGACACTTATCATCCACATAATTTGGAGACTAAGTCAAATTACAATTAAACGATGCTTTAATGTGCATGAAACCATCATGAGAGGGGACATCACCCTTGAAGAAGGAGCAACTTGACTTGGATCCTCAACATTCCCATAGAAGAGGGATTGAAACATGCTTAGGAAGCTTCCCAAGCAAACAAAAAAAACTTTAATGTCTCACCTCCTTCCATCCAATGAACTCATGATAAGGTGAAAATGTCCCCATGAAAGTGGATGACTCCTTAGAATAGGGTCGTAAGTCTTCTTAACATGAGTGTTAGGTTATTCCCCATATTTAAAAAAAGGTACTTTAAGTTATGTACACTTTATTAAAGTGGGTTCCACATCACTTTTTAAATTATAATACCTTATAAGTTATCCAAAAGTGCCCACAACTGTCATAACAATTTAAGCATGGTTCGAGCTTCATAAAAATGATAATAAGCTCAAAAAGTGACCAATTTGGAGGGCGTTCTTCATTCTTCAGTGTGTGGGGCATGTGTACATGAGGTCCATGTGGATGTAAATATCCCTTTCATTCCTTGGCGGATGTATCCCATGGTTCGCGACACGTGAATTGACTTGAAAAATGTGAAATTGAATGCACATATCTAAAATCACCTTCGCAAGCCCATGGACAAAGTGTGGTACATACATAATAAAAAGAGGGTCAATGAGGAGTAAAATAGTTGTGCTAAACCATGGGTGTGACAACCCTTACAAAGGACAATCACCTTTACATAGAAAATAAAATAAGTGAGTAGTTAGAGCTCTCGTAAATCATGTATCCTAGTAGATCCACCTCAAAATGCCCGAATACCTACCCAGAACATAAATTCTCGACTTGATGGGAGTTACCACCACCAAGGGATAATCAACTAAAGCAATAAAACCATCACCTTGAGAACGGGGAATAAAAAGACATGCCATGACGATCCACATAAGGGATATGGGTTACCAACTAACCAACACTTGTACATCAATCATCCCAACATGGCCACATACAAAGAAATCATCATAGTTTGGGCTCATCAGAGTGGTCACATATCATGAAAAAATGTAGGTTACACTGCAGAGAATCTGAGGTGTAACCGTGTCGATGTGGGTTTTATCGTCATCAAACAATTTGTCTAAGCCAAAGTATGTTATTTTGGGTTTATGTTTATTATCAAGTAAAATATTGCTTGATTTAATATCTCTATGAATGATTCAAATTTCATATTCTTCATGAAATAAGTTATCCCATGTCTAATTCTAACCATGATTTCATATCTTTGTATCCAATCAGGTAAATGACATTTTGTTATATCTGCAAAACATACACTAAAAGTAGGGATAATTTTAGGGATGAAAATTTATATTAAAATGTAGAAACCTGGGCTAATCTTACTAGTCCTTAATTTGCAAAATGTAAAATGTTTGGTGATAGTTTTATAAAAATATTCAAATTTCTAAGGATTTTATATAGTTTCTATAAAATTTTGGCGACTTTTAAGGTAAAATAATTTGTTTTCTATGGAATTTGGGCGAATCCTTTTTAGAAAAAAATGGAAATTGACAAATCTTTTTTTGGGAAAAACCATGGAAAATTAGCTCATTTGCGAAATTTATCCCCTAAAATCATCTATGACTAAAAACATTAGCAAGGTACAAAACAAACTCAAAGCTCTAACGAATCAAGATCAGTGCAGCGATTAAAGAGAGAGAAGCAACCAAATATAATATTTTCGAGGCCACTGTTCTTGAGGTATTCATAAAATAATATCCTTTCTGAGTTTATCAATGAGCAATCAAGCAGTTTCACTAGATTCTTGTGTTGAACACAACTGCTGAGATTTACTTCATTCAGAAATTTGACATCTCCTTGAATTTAACCTATTTTCAATTGTTTCATTGCAACCTCTCTGTCAAACTGGTAGATTCCCTTGTCAATCAATAAACATTATATCCCATCAACAATATCGCTTGATTTATCACTGGTTATATATCTTAATAGCATAAATAGAAATAAGCCACTGTAAGAATGAAAATCGTGGATGGGAAATTCATAGAAGGTGAAGGAGGCCTTCAACGTATTGGAGAAATATGTTCTCACTTTAAGATGCTACTTGTCCCAGCAATTTTGCATGAAGAGAACGTAGGTGGTGCATGGAAGCCAAATGTAAATGGATATTCATTGGCATTGGTTTGATAGGACTGCACTTGTCTATGACAAAATAAACAAAGTGTGAATAATGAATTCGACATGTTCTAATTATTATAACTATTTTGAGTTTGTATTAAACCCTTCTACTGGTGATGGGGAGGCTAGATCATCGTGCTCACATGCTGAAGGGGCAGGGAAGGAATTATTTTGGTCTAGGGGCCTGAGTATAGAACACTCGTTGATTAAAACTAGGAGTGCTCGGAAAAAGTCTGCAACCTTGTCTTCTTTAGAATCAAACACTCGTACAACCACTGATGGTGGGGTACTTAGAGCATTGAAGGCCCTGGCGCGGGAAAAATAATGATCTTGCTTTCCCTCAACCTAAGAGGGACTGGATGCACCCTAAAATTGGCCTATGTTCACTGTTCTCTTAATAAAACACACCCTGACATTGTATTCTTTCAGGAAACTTTGGTCCATTCCGAAAAAGCAAGGAATTTCATGCATGCTTTACGACCGACTCGGTTTAGCTGTGCATTTAATTCAGTTGGAACTTTTGGTGGATTGTTGGTTACTTGGGATCCAAACATTTTTTATCTAGTCTCGTTTCTTACCTGTGGTGGGATTTTATTGACAAGGGTTTGTTTAGCTAGCAAAAGTGAGATTTCATTTCTAAACATCTACGGTCCCTGTTTGGAGCAAAAAAAGTTTTGGAACCTGGTGGCACACTCTAGTTTGCTAGCTCTTAAAAAATTAATTATCGTAGGGGATCTCAACTTGACCCTATCCTCGGGCGAGATTTGGGGAGGCTCTACATCCTTGGGGCATTTGGTAGGATTCTTCAAAAATTTCTTTCATAATAATTAGCTCATTGGCATTGTACTGGGGAAGGTTGTCCCCACTTGGCGAAATGGTTGTTCCCATGCAGATTTGATCGCTAAAATACTGGACAGATTCTTCATCTCTGAAGAATTTCTATTAGTGGTCGACATCTACAGGTCTTGGGTGGAATATCCATTCATATCCGATCACGCTCCGATCCTTCTCCAACTGGAATTGCCACCACTTTATAAAGCCTATCCTTGCAAGCTAAATCCTCAATGGATATTGGAACAGGGTTTCATAATGATGGTTCAAAATCTTTGGAATGATCCAAAATATCTTGGCGAGGATGGAAAACAAAAAATATTAGTATGGAAACTAAAATATCTTAAGGATTGCACTAAACAATTGCAAAATCTCCGTAATCTCAAGGCAAGCTCTCATCTTAGAAACTTGGAGAATGAGATGAAATCCCTATTACAAAACTCTCTGGATGGATCAAGTTCACCAGAGGAGGAATGATATTTAAAAAATATGGAGCAAGAAAGGAACACGTTATTAAATGAAAGCGAATAACTTTGGCGTCAACGCAGCCAGGCAATCTAGATTCACAGTGGTGATCAAAACACAATTTTTTTCCATAATTTTGCGAATTTCAAGAGGAATCACAAGTTTTTCTGGGAGATAATGGATGAAGTGGGGCATTTGCATACTGGTTAGAAAAACATAAAAGAAGGGGTAGTAAAACATTTTAAAACATTTTTCAAAGAGTAAGTAACTCCTTCTACAAACAATCAAGTAAGAGTGGCAGCTATGTTCTCTAGACTGTTAACAAAAGTCGAAGTTGATGCCTTGTTTACACCGATAAAATTGGGGGACATAAGAGAAGTTTTAGCCAATTTCAAAGTTGATAAGTGTCCAGGGCCGAATGGTTGGACTGTTGAGTTTTTTATCCATTTCTTTGATCTAGTGGG
>SNQJ01S0011063.1:58733-75165 GCA_010110895.2 Picea sitchensis
GGCCTAAAGACACAGAATACGTCTCTACCCTGAAAAAAAATTTACCCACAATTTCTACCAAGGAAAGTGCTTTGATACCACTTGTAATACCAAATATAAAAAGTATGCAGAACAAAAATAAAATGATAGAAATTGCATAATAACAACAATATAACCAGAACAATCACCATAATAACACTGAAATGATATCAGAATGACAACATAAATAACACTTTGATTCTGAGAGCAATGTTCACGGGCCTCTTCGAGGGGGAAACCTCCAGTCGAGCAAAGCTCTATTACAATAATATCCAAGCTAGGGTTCTCATACCCTCGACTCCTATTTATACAAAATATGTCTATCAAAAGAAGCATCTAGAGGAAGATCCTTCTAGAAGAAAAAGCTTCTATTAGGTCTTCTTACATTCGACTTATTCTATTTTATTGCAAGTCCTTATTAATATTGAACTTTATTACATCTGAATATATTGTTATACCTATGTGTGGGTTATGACCCTAACACTCATGGATCACTCACGCAAGAGGGCCCAACATCTCTTACACCTCCGCTTAGTGTTCAAATGATTTCATTTCTATAGGATCTGATTGAATCCACACAAGTGCATTTTTTGTGTGACCTTTGGTCATCTTTTGTGATTCATCATTTCAGCAAAAGGAATCATTGTTGATCCTTTGAAGTTTGAGGAAATTACTCGGTTTCCTCCCTTGCATATTATAATACAACTTCATAGCCTACAAGGAAAGGAAAAATTTCTCAGGTGTTTTGTTATGAATATAAACATAACGAAGGGATTTATGTGCCTTTTAAAGAAAGGGGTCCAATTCTATTGGGATGAAGATGCACAACATTATTTTGATGATTTGAAGAAGGAATTGGTTTCAAATCCATTGTTGAGTCCACTGGATTACAATCGAGACTATTTGTTGTATTTGGTGGCAACAAAGTCTTCGATTTCTGTGGTTCTAGTTCAGGAGGATGATGAGCTCCAAGATCATGTCATCTATTACTTGAGCCACTCTCTCAAGGGTCCCAAAATTATATATTTTCATGTTGAGAAACTGGTGTTGGCAGATTTTCATGTTGTCTAGCGGCTTTGACATTACATTCTTTTACGAAAGACAGCCGTCATCGCCACAATCAATTTGTTTCAATATGTTTTGACCAGGAGAATTATTGGAGGGAAGAAAAACAAGTGGAATGTTGTGCTTCAAGATTTCGACTTGGACTTTGCATCTGCAAAGTTTAAGAAGTATTTAGTCTTTGTTGAGTTGATGTCATAGTTTCTAGTAGAGAACAAGGAAGGCTAAATGACAGACTCATTTTAGGATGAGCACATTTTCCTCATATCTTCATCTGATTCGTGGTATGGGGATATCCTTATATATCTACAAATTATGAAGTTCCCTCCAAACTGCTCAAGAGACAAGCGATGAAAGATCTGACATATGGTGAAAAAATACCTCATCATCTAATCCAGATGGATATTGGTGGCCACCCACCTATTCCAAATGGCTCCTCGTGTCCATTTTTGTTCAATACGTCTTTCTGTATTGCTTTATAATTGTGAGTTCTACATTTATGGGGATGTTTGAAGCCTCACACATTCTCCAGGTGGATACAGGTGGCCTCTCTCCTAATCCAACTAGTCTATTTTGTATGTTTTCATGTCATCGCATATTGTTGTACTTTTAGGGCTTTTTTGGGGCCCTAAACATTGTTTTTTTGGCTCGCCACAGTTAGAATGTAAATAGAGTCAGAGTCTGACAACATAATGTGTAGTTATCTTAAGGACCTTTCCAACGGGATATCATGTGACTAAAATGAAGATCGTATGAAAAATTTATGACCCTAGGAAGTTGAGGTACCAAATTACACCAACTTACCCATAGGTCCCACATGACGTTTGGCGTTTCACCTTCTAGGGTTAGGTTTTTGGATGTCTAGGGTTTTGGCATTCATGAGTAATATGAAAAGGGCCTATGGAGCCTCATTGTAATCCATTCTTCTCATATGGATGCATGTAGTAGCCACATCTCTTCTCAGAGATAACTACCACCATTCGAGCAAGTTTCAGTTATGTCATTTCACAGTTTCAAACTATTTCATTATTTAATAGAATATATTGTTCACTGAATACTTTTGTTATTCTTCCTATCTTCGTTTTTATGGTATTTAGTATGTAATCAGTTTGTTCCGCTCCTAAATTCAGATCAGTGGTATCAAAGCAATCTTCTCTTGATTTATTTTTCTTCGTGCATGTCCCTAACAAGGTATGGGTACAAGAAGTTGGGACTCGAACCAATCGATCCATTACCAGATCAATTGCGCCAAGATGGAAAAAAAACCATGGGAGACAAAAGGAAATATGATGGAGTAGGAGATCCTATTAAAATGTTGTTCAAGGAAGCCCTCACGTGACAAAGGAACGAAATGATGGACAACTTCACACATATCCTTCGACGGTTACCCACGAGAGAAGCATCTTCATTAGGCGGCCATGCAACCTCCTTCAAGGTACAAGTAAATTTTGATATTCCATTATTTGAAGGACTGATAGATGCAGATGTTGTAGAAAAATGGTTAAATTTTCTCGAAGGATATTTTTCGATCCACAATTTTTCCGATCGGGAAAATATCACTTTTGCACTCCTCAAGGCCATTCCCCATGTTAAAGACTGGTGGGATACCTGTTCTGAGCAAAGGGCCATGGAGGAATATGTAATTTTTGTGGTGGCCCCTACATGGGATTCCTTCCGAGATGCCATTAAGGAACAATACTACCCTGTTGGAAGCTACGAGGACCAGTACACCAGATGGACCACCCTACGTCAAGAAAGGGACTAGACAGTACCATAATTCACCAATATTTTCCATACCCTTCGCACCAAATTGGGTATCAAATATCTTGAGCGTCATCTGGTTCTTAAATACTGTAGTTGTTTGCATATATAGATTCAAATAGAAATGGATCTCCTGGACATCGCCTCATTGGGCACATCTTATAGATAAACTGTCAAGATCGAGCATAAATTTAAGAAAAAATGATGCGATTTTGGATCTACAAACGCCTCATAGCTGAAGCAGGGCAAAGGCAACCCCAACCCACACAACAGGGGACCAAGTCATGATGGTCAATCGCAGGACAATCCGTCCAAGATGCAACACAATAAGCGCAATGAGAAGATGAAGAAGGACATGGGAAAATGGTGCGAGTACCATAAAAGTCCTTGGCACAACACCGATGAATGCCGCTCCAAGCAGTTCCTCATGGCTAGTTAAAAGATTTTGAGTCAGAGGTCGATTCTGATTCTGAGTCAAATCCTGAAGGAGGGAAGGGGATTATCGATGTTGAAACCAGTGCCACAGTCACTACCACCAAAGTCTGGCCAAGCAAACCAGAATAAATAGAGGAAGGGGAATGCCTCTTTCACTCGCAGATGTGGGTCAAGGGGGATCCAATTTACTTCATTATCGACAACGATAGTCGGAAGAACCTAATTTCCATAGAGTTCGTCAAGCGACTGAACCTGCCAATGACACTGCACCCGCAACCCTACACCATCGGTTGGCTTTGTCAAGGAAGAGATCTCCATGTCAGCCAACAGTGTCGCCTATCCTACGACATCAAGCCTTTCAAAGATGAGGTACTGTGTGATATTTCTCCCCTTGAATTTTGTGATTTTCCTTTAGGACAACCATATTTTTGGAAGCATCATGTTGTGTATGAGTCTAGACCCCACAGTGTTATTATTAACTTGGGTAGAAAATTGTAAAATATCCTAGAGGTGGCATTGCCTACTGCTATTTCTTTAATCTATGCTAAGAAATGTAGTAAGGTCATTTCACAGACCGGGAAGTTCATCTTCTTTGTGATCTGTGCTCACAGTAAGAAGAATTTTGTTGCCACATTTGTGGCCTCTACACAACACCTCTCTTTTCAGTAGAAGAAAGTGGATGGGATCGTGGAAGAATACAGAGACATATTCGTCTCACCTACAGGGGTACCGACACACTGTCAATTCAAGAATCCCATTGATCTGACCGCTGACGCACCTCTACCTAATGGACCATTCTATTGACGTTTTCTGATGGAGAATGACAAAATCAAGTGTAAGATCCAAGATCTTCTTCAAAAGGGGCACATCAAACCCATCTCCTCCCCTTACGAAAGCCTGATTTTATTGGTGCAGAAGAAGGATGAGACTTGGTGACTCTGCATTGATTACAGAGCCTTAAAAAAAATCATAGTCAGGAACCGTTATCCCATTCCCAGGATTGATGACCTTCTTGACCAACTAAAGGGGGAAAATTTCTTCAAAAATATTGACCTGAAGTCTGGCTCCCACCAGGTTCCCATCGAACCAACAGATGTCTGGAAGACAACCTTCAAGTCTAAGGAAGGTCTCTACGAATGGCTAGTCATGCCCTTTGGCTTAACAAATGCACCCACCACGTTCATGAAGTTGATTGACGATGTATTAAGACCCTTGACCAAATCCTTTTTGGTATTATATTTGGATGACATCCTCATCTTCAGTTGAACATGGGAGGAGAACATGAGGCATATTCAACAGGTTTTGAGCACTTTGCAGCAACACAAGATTTATGCCAACTTGGAAAAATGCTCTTTTGGCATGAAAAGGGTCCAATACCTTTCCTACATTGTTGATGAGCATGGGGTACATTCTGATCCAGCTAAGTTCCAAGTCATCTGTGACTGACCAGCGCCGACCACACTAACCGAGCTTTGGATCTTCTTAGGACTCGCCAATTTTTATCGATGGTTGGTCTTGGGATTCTCCCATATTTCTTGGGCCCTCATCCAGGTGACCAAGGGTGGTGATAGGGACAATTTCATGTGGGGAAGGAGAAACAACGAGCATTTGAATATCTGAAACATCATTTTTTCTCATCTATAGTACTCTCCTTGCCCGATCTACAACAACCATTCGATATTGAGACTGATGCATCTGACTATGCTGTGCGCGTAGTTCTCACTCAACACGACAATCCAGTGGCATACCATAGTGAGACACTCTCCGATACTATCCGTAAATATGCCACCTATGACAAGGAAATGTATTCCATTGTACAAGCTTGTCGTCAATGGAAACATTACATTCTGGGGACAAAGACGATCATACAAACTGATCACAAGCCTCTGCATTTCATACAAACACATGGAGAATTGCAAAACGACCACCATCAGAAGTTGGTCACCTACCTACAACAGTTCCATCTCAACATCAAGTAGAATACATGTATTTCCAATCATGTCGTTGACTGCCTTAGTCGGCCTCCTGTGGCTGCACTTACCACTATGCTCCATTCCTGTGGACATGAAACATCAGAGTGGCCCCAACTTTACCAGCAAGATCCAGACTTCAACACCACATATCAATTCTTGGGTACATGCACCACTTTCACTGATTTTCACATTTAGGACAGACTCTTATTCCACTTGGTCCATATCTCTGTTCCTACAAGCGAGAATGCAAAGCTGATTTTGGAATCCCACTACAGTCGGGTGGCAAGACATTTTGGCATAGATAAAACTGTGGTCATCCTTCAGAAACATTTTTACTGGACAAGACTTCAACATGAACTCAGTAGGTATATCAGATCTTGCACTGCCTACGCCATTTCCAAGCCAACCATCAAGAAGAAAGGCTTATACACCCCTCTTCCTATTCCTGAGAAACTGTAGGAATCCATCTCCATGGATTATATGTCTGGTTTTGCATCCACCAAGCACGACAATGATTGCGTGTTTGTGGTTGTTGATCGATTTTTGAATATGGCCATCCTCACATCCTGTAAGAAGAATGTCACAGCGATAGATACTGTCGATATCTTCTTCAAACACATTTGGGCTCACTTTGGCATCCCGCAGACCATCATCTCCGACTGAGACAACATGTTCCTCATCACCTTTTGGTCGAGTCTCTAATCCCTGTTGGACACCAAGCTCACAAAATCCACTTCGTTCCACCCGCAAATTGATGGCCAAACCAAGGTCGTCAATCAGATGATTGTGCACATCTTGCACATGTACAATTCTAAGCATCCCCATACATGGGATGAGAGTCTCCCATATATCTAAAACAGTTACAACATGGCTATCAATAGTTCCACCAGCCATAGCCCATTTCAGGTGGGTCTGTAATTCCAACCCTTGGGACCCATTGATGTTGCAGTTCCTCTTGCTACCACACAGACAAAATATTCCAATGATCAGTCTGCGATCGACAAAGCCACCAGATTCATTGAGAAGATTTGACACATCCGCCAACATGTCCAATATATTTTGAATAAATCCAATTCTAAGTACAAGCAATGCCATTATAAACATAGGGTACCACACTAGTTTCAGGTTGGCGACAAATTCTGGTTACATTTGCAGAAGGAGCATCTCATTGGGCCCCATCGGAATCTTCAGGCCGACCACTTCATTATGGGCCTTACACTATCACCAAGGTTGTGGGTAGAAATTCTTTTGAGCTCAACACTCCATCCTTCCTTGGTCTGCATCCAGTATTCAATGTGGACCTCCTTCGGCCATATTTTCAACTGGCTCCTCGTGTCCGTTTTTGTTCAACACGTCTTTCTGCACTGCTTTATAATTGTGAGTTCTACATTTCTGGGGTTGTCTGAATCCTCACACATTATCTAGGTGGATACGGGTGGCCTCTTGCCTAATCCAACTGGCCTATTTTGTATGTTTTCATGTCATCACATCTTGTTGTACTTTCAGGGTTGTTTTGGGGCCCTAAAAATTGTTTTTTTGGCTCGCCATAGTCAAACTGTAGACGGAGTCAGAGTTTGATGAAGGAATGTGTAGTTATCTAAAATACCTTTCCAATGGGATATCACGCGCCTAAAATGTAGGTTGTATGCAAAATTTATGACCCTAGGAAGTTGAGGTACCAAATTACACCAACTTACCCATATGGCCCACATGAATTTTGGCATTTCACCTTCTAGGGTTAGGTTTTTGGACGTGTAGGGTTTTGGAATTCATGAGTAATATGAAAAGGGCCTATGGAGCCTCATTTTAATCCATTCTTCTCAGACGGATGCACGTAGAAGCCACATCTCTTCTCAGAGATAGCTACCACCATTCGAGCAAGTTTCAGTTCTGCAGTTTTACAGTTTCAACCTATTTCATTATTTAATAGAATATATTGTTCACTGAATATTTTTGTTATTCTTCCTCTATATGTGTTTATGGTATTCAGTCCATAATCAGTTCGTTCCACTCCTAAATCTAGATCATCATTCTAACACTTTGTATCGGGAAGGGGTGGACTCAATCCTTAGGCATTTCTTAAATCTTGAAGAAGCAAAGGTTGTTTTGAACGACTTCCATAATGGAGCATGTGATGGTCACTTATCTGTGTTGGAAACAACCCAAAAAATTTTGCATGTAGGAAAATGTTTTCCCGTGATCTTCAAAGATTGTGTTGAAGTGGTCAAAAGGTGTCATCCATGCCAAATTTCACTAAGAAAATGCATGCACATCCTACTCCAATGTTTCTCCTCATCACTATTGGCCCCTTCACCAAGTGGGGGTTGATTTCATGACATTCCACCTGGATTCGGCTAGGGGACATCGTTATATTATCGTATTCGTCGAATAATTTACTTAGTGGGCTGAGGCTATGCAAATTTTTCTAATGACAGAGAGACAACAAAACTCTTCACTTTCAATCAGGTCATCACTAGGTTCGAGGTTTTGAGAGAGATTGTCACTAACCATGGCAGTCACTTTCAAAAACGTATGATGTCGGAACTAGCATTGAAACTAGGGTTTAGGAAAGAACACTCGTCTCCCTACTACCCCCAGGCTAATGGTCATGTTGGAGCCATGAACAAATCATTAAAAATGATTTTAAGAAGAATGGTGAATTCATCCCGCACCAACTGGCACTTGATTCTTTACCTGACATTATGGGATTATAAAACCTTAGTAAAAAATACTACAAACTTCTCACCTTTCCAACTCGTTCATGGAGTGGAAGCATTTTTTCCTATTGAATGTGAAATTCCTTCACTTAAAATAGTAGTTGAGCTCCTTCTGGACAAGACTCAACTCAAATAATGCTTTTTTACCTTGAACATCTCGAGGAGCAATGTCGAGATAAAACTTTAGAAAATGAAGCACATACAAAATGAGTCACGTCCTAATACGATAAGTCTATCCATCCTAGGGTGTTCTTCAAAGGAGACCTTGTGTTGGTCTATGACCAGGACAAGGATGTCTTGGGGGAAGGAACGTTTAACCCTATGCGGTTTGGACCTTATGTCATGATATGGGTTTTAGAGAAAGGATCCTACGAAATCGTTTATTTTGAAGACAATGTGTTGTCAGAGCCCAGAAATGGGATCTACTTGAAGAAGTACTATGCTTAGGCCTAAGGATTTAAGCATTAGTGCTCTTTATTTTAGTGTCTATATTGTACATAGCTTTGTTTACATTTTGATGTTTTTTGTTGAATTAGTGATTGATGTGCTTCTGTTGTGTTGTAGATGCCCGAGGAGTCGTTGATTTACTTCAGATTCATTGATGGCACCAATCACCATACTCGACACCTAGAATTCACTGCTTGGGTGATTTATTCGCCTTCTAGGAGGTTAGTGTCCATTGGAGGTGCATATCTTGGGGAAACTACTAACAATGTTGTTGAATATAGCGATATCATTGATATTTTACGAGATGCATTGTCTTATGGTAATTATCTCCTTCAAGTGTTCATGGATTCAAAATTGATAGTTTCACATTTAAATGGTGTATATCGAGTTCGAGATCCAGTTTTATTACGGTTTTTCCTTAGGGTACGCCTTCTAGAATGTTATTTTGAGTTCATTACTTACGAGTATGTTCCTAAAAGAGATAATGAGTTAGATTATGCTAATTATGTGTTATATTGGCATGTATATCACCAATAAGGTAAAAAACACACAGACACATGTATATATACATTTTTTCAAGTAAAGATAAAATGTATATAACGCACAAAAAATAATATATATATCAAAATGAGATCCATCAAGTACGAAGTACGGGGCCTCCTATCCCCCGAAGGTCATGTAATGTCACACAAGTACAAAATTATGCTATGAGAATGTAATATGTTTAGGCCTAAGGCCGATGCACCCTATTGTAACAAACTATGGCCTTGGCCAAATGCCGGAACAATCGGACCCATGGCTTGGGCACTCCTACAACATGTCATTTCATGCCTATGTGGAGGTCATTGATGGTCACCATAGGAATGTTGTGCATGAGGGCCTCAAAGTTCTGACCCACACTACGCAAAGTCCTTACTTCATCTTCACTCATTTCTATCTCTTCTCTGCCTCGTCAACTATGACGTAGGACAATAACCTCTCTCATGGGTGCTCTGTCCACATAAAAGTAAATTTATTGTTAGTACGTTGGATCTCACAAAAAATTGTATATTTTATAAAATTAAACAATTAAATAATACAAAATGAAAGGTTACCTATGTCCTATTTCTCGTCTCTAGCAGGGATGATGACGTCGGGGTCATTGGTGAAGTCAATGCCCACATATGGGTAGTCCTCGATAAAGGGAGTTTGTCTCTCCCACCAACTAAAGAAGTCATCATCAAAGGGGTTGGACATTTGTACACCTCCTAAATGAGCTATGAGCTCGGTCCATTGGGCCATGGCTGGCCATGGTCGTAAGTGTCCTCTTAACTGTGTCTGTGGGTTCATCATGGGCACTCTCTCAAAGAAAAATGTGCATAGGATGCTACCGAAGAAACAGTTCTTTTCTTTCCCAAGCTTGTAGTTGGTTAGTCGTGTCTTCATATTGTTCAACATAGTAGTACTCTAGTCATACATCGTAGGGTGTAGGAATTCAACCCCATAATGCATTTGTGCCCATGATACTAAGTGTAAAGAGTTGGATCCCATGATCCGAGCCAAGGTGTATAGAATGACTTGGAGGCTCAAGTTGGTTATTTTTTAATTGGCACTTGTGAACCACTATTTTCGTCGCTGACAATGAAATACTCATTGATAAAACCATTGATACTCTAACTTCATCCTCGAGATTGGAATTTTGGCACTTCCACTCTCCTCAATAAGACAATAATGAATTAAATGTCTTCGACCATGATGGTCAAAGACTGTCGAGCGAGCATGAATGCCTCTACATTCGGGTTCCAGTAGTCAATTAGGAGATTCAATAACCTCCTTTGTGCTCTCATGCCACCCACTTGGAAGAATTTTTACATGCCTCAAGCATGCATATATTACTTGGCCTCATCGTTATCAAACACCACTTGATCCACCTCCTCATGTTCATGTTCTCTCCAGAGGATGGACATCCTATATTTTTCCAAATATTTTTGAGTTTATTTTTATTTTTCAAATTCCTTTCTACACATCCGTGCATTTTCTTTAGAACAATTGCAGATATTTGTGACTGGTGTTTCCACCAACTACGAACATCTGCAGGTTTCCTTAAGGAAACCTGCAGATGTGAATATACGAGTTTTTAAAACAAAATTTACGATTGATTTTTTGAAAAAATGGAAAAAATAAATAATTGAAATGCAAGACAAGGATGAGTTACTTACTTTTTGTGGGTGGCAAGTGGTGGAGTTTCTCTAGGCTCCATGTTTTCACAATTTTTCTCTCCAAGGGTTTTGATCAATTTGGAAAGTTTTTGGATGAAATGGTAAAAATAGAATGGTAATTGGGTAATTAGAACATTTTTTATTAAAATTTTGAAAACCCACTTCCTAAAGTTTCCTATTTTTCTCCATATTTTTAACTAATGGCCAAAATTTTGCATCATTATCGTTTCTTTTGCAGGTCTTAGGAATTTTTCTTTGGTACACTTATCATCGATTGGTTGATTCTTTTACAAGACTCTGGGAAGGTAATGTGTTTTTAAATGGCATTTGGGTTAGTGTGCATTTCCACTCAAACTTTTCATTTTCGGTTACCTTTACCGTTTAAACCTAGGGTCAAACCCATTAATGAGCGATGAAAACTTTCTCTCTACTTCAAAGCATCGTTTGTTTCATGGAAGAGCCTACCTTCCATGAGCGCTCTAGCATAGAATCATTTTTATTTTTGGCATTGATGTTGTAAGTTTGTCTTTAGGCTTGGGGGTCCTAGTTTAGTCCTACGATGAGTTTGCATTTGAACTTCATGCTTCTTACTCTCTCTCGTTATGGCCTTTTTCCTGCGGGACCCCTATCTTATGGAGTCCATAGTTAAGCTATTTTCAGACTCCTTAAAATTGAAAATATTGCTGAGTGACGTTGTTCCTTGTACACTCTTTAGTGGACCTGAAGGAACGTCTATCCATCACAAGTTTACCCCTTTTTCGAACTGGGAAAGACTACTTACGAAAAATGTATACTCTAGTCTACAAGATAAAAGAGTTCTCCTGAGTTGTGTTTTACACCTTTTCGGGCTTAGGGGACTAACTTTATGAAAAAAGATGAGGGAGTCCATAGTTAAGCTATTTTCAGACTCCTTAAAAATAAAAAGATAACCGAGTGATAATTTCTCTTTCACACTCGTTAAAAAGGTTTTTGAAGAGGAATCCTTTCGGTACACATTTAACCATTTTCTGAACCGACTGGACTATGTATGAAAAATGAATACTCTGGACGTAGTGACTAGAAGAGTTCTCCTTGGTATGATTTTATTTGTTTTCGGGTTGAAGGGACTAAACTTATGAAAAACACCATTATGGAGAGTTGTACTTTCCAAATTTGAGTTGTAACTGCATCTGCATATTGACTGCTTGTGCTTTTAGGCCTAATGTCATATTTAGCATGATCTTGTTGAACCACTTGCCTATGCATTCCTATCATTTCCCAACCTTGCATTTTATTCCTTTGCAACTCGATACCTTATCCCTGGAGGGAACATCCCCCGAGTGTCCTTATCTTGCACATGCTTCCTTGCATTGAGCATATGTATGCTCCTTGTGCTCTGGAACTAGTTTTCTTTCCTGCAACACTTCTTTCCTCCACTATACAATAATAATTGTTTTGTTCTTTTTCAGGCTTCTATAACATGAAAAAGACAAAAAAATATCAAAAAACCAAAAAGAAGGGGAAAACATCTATCTCTTTTGTTGGAAACAATCTTCTCTCCCTTGAAAAAAGTATAATCTTGAGTCAGTATCTCATGATTTTGGGTTAGTATGGTTATAGGAGACATTTTATCACTTTGAGTTTTTTCTCCCCCAGTTGGTTACTCTTCCAACTATATGGAGCATTTGTTGATGCCTCCCATTTCACAAATGTATCCTAGCTTATGGTCATGGTTCCCGAGTCACATAATGTGTCATGATTATGTTCAAGGTTAAGTTTTCAACCTGTGTCGGCCATTCTGCAGTTAGTCTGTGACCTTGCAAGTTGTCCTTCCCAAGTCAGCCTCATCATCATGAGTATCAGTCTCTTCGTCCGGTCTCTTCCAAATATTTGTCCTTTCTCCACCCGTCATGTTGGATGATGGAGAATTCCTTAATGCCTTCCTTCTAGTGGATTCCCTCCCATCGACTTCGACACATATTTCTCTAGGAGAGGGATATAGAGTTATGTTTGGTACCTTGGGGCTTGCAGTCATTAGTGGTGGGTTCCCTCGCTATTGATAGTGGGAATACCTCAATTTACCCTACTCGATAGTTTTTACCAGGTGTTTGATGCCATCTCATTCATTCACACTTGTTATATAGTACCATGGTACCTTGACTCCCATTATCATTATCGATGGGTTGTATCTCGTTTGTTAACGACCTCAATGACCAATAATAAAACAATGTCTCATTGTCTTCAACTTTGACTCATTTATTCACATAGTGTATACTTGTACCATGACAGATCATAGTGAATAATTTAGATGAAGTATGAGAATCACATATTTTGTGCTCCTTCTCGACTCATATGGTTCCACCTCATAGATTGGTACTCACATAGAATCAGGTTGTTCGTTTCTTTGGTCCTAGTTATCCTTTGTTGTTGATTTTGAGAAATAGTTGCACTGTGTATTTGTTCATGGCTATGATATACTTTGACATGGATCCACTATTTATTCTTCATGTCCATGCTTGCTACTTCATCTATATCACATGGATCCACTATGTACTATTCATGGCCATGGACTTTAGCTTCATTTTATATATGCTATAGATCTGCAATGTACTTGCTTTGGTGGCTTTTCTTACATCACTCTTGAGCATGGGTATGCACGACTTGGGAAAAAAAAATCTTGCTTAATAATTTCTGATGATTATTGTTGTTGGATCGATTGTTCGGGAAACTCAATGAATTCTTCGATGCATTCTCGCCTCTCAAAGTTCATAATGTATTTAGGCCATAATTTTTCCCTTTTGACCATACATTAGGGGGAATCTTTTATAGCACAAAATTCCACACCTATGCTTTTGTGCCATGGCCTAAACCTTTCCTATTGCTTGCTATACTTTTCCCCCAAAGGAACTCTCAAAAATTACTTAAAAAACATGCCCTACGAGCATATCCGCAGGTTTCCCAATTGCAACATGCATAAATCCATGCTTTACCACATTGCAGCTTGCACATGCCCTTAAAATTTGTGAGAAATAAAATAATCCTATGTTTTCGGGTGTGTTTTTTGGTTGGACTCATTTCCCAACGACCCTTGCCCGTACTCAATAAAATCCACCTATCCAAACCTCTTTGGGATGATATAAAAAAATCATTGAGGGATAAGGAGAGATCAAGTCCTTTCATGCAAAGTTATATTGATAGCATCTAGAAAGCCTCCCTTCCCTGTAATTCTCTAAGCAACATCCCCTCTGGTATGGAAACTCCTTTTCCAATGCTTATTTCTCAATTTATATGACTATTTTTGGAGCATAACCCTAACTTACATTAGTTTATACCTAGATTAGACTCCTAGATCTTGGTTAATACATTCCATCACACTTTATTTCACCTAATTTGGCCACATAGAGAAGAAGGGCGCCTCATCCCTATATTTTAGGGAAAACTGCTATTCTTAGATCAAGACTCAACTCCCGGTTCTTGATTTTCTTGATTTATTCCAACTCCCCCATGAAAAAACTCCTCCATTATTTGGGAATGCGCACCTTCTCTTTGAGTGAGATATTTATTCCTTAATTAATGATTTTTGCCTTTACTATTATTAGTAACTGTTATTTCGGGTCAGTTAAGTGAGTTGGAATTGCTTCTCTTGTCAGTTAAGTGAGCTTAAGTGAGATAATGCGCACCACTTGACTCTTGTGGGAATTAATGAGTGTGTGACATGTTTCTTTAGTGGTCTAGGTCAAACTATGTGGTCTCCCTTAGCCTATGACACCTATTTTATCTTTTTCTAGCTTTTTTGACTAGAATTTCTATGTTGGAAATTCTATATATTCACATCCTCTCTTCTTTTTGAGGTTGGTTGCTCATGTATATTAATTTTTGATTAATATAATTATCTGATTTATGGAGAAAAACATTTCTCTCATCTCTTGAATATCAACAAATTGTATCTGTTCAATTTAACTAGAATTCTAGATCTATCAGGGTTTCTACGGGAATTCTACATGGTATCAGAGCTAGTTTGAATCTAGTGGATTGTACACGGTTTTATTTGCAGGTATAGATCATCAGGAGGCAAAACAAGAAGAAATGGATAATCTATATCATCCCACAAAACTCATTCTAAATCCTTTCAATTACTTTGAATGGAAGACAGAGATCTCTCTGCTCCTCTGAAGCAAAGGGCTTTACAGGGTAACAATGGGAACGAAGAAAGAACCGACTGCTGCAGCGGACAAGATCAAGTATTTCAATAAATTAGATGAATCAATTGGGCTGATATGCCTATCAATTTCCATATATCTCCTCTTTCATGTCAGTGGAGCCACTACTCCCGATGTGGTCTGGACCACATTGGAAGGACTATTCGACAAGAAGGATGCAATGAGAGTGCATCAACTGGAGAATGAACTCATATCCCTAAGTCCAATTAATTTCAGCAACCTGCAATAATTATTCACCAATTTCAAATCCCCCCTCTTTGAAATTAATGCATGTGGATTCAAGAAAGAGGAAGATCAACTCATCCTTTCAATTCTCTCGAAATTAGGCCCTGAATATTCCGTATTTGTATCGTCTTTACAAGCATCTAAATTGACTCAGGAAACATGGAAAATGCCTCCATTGAATGATTTCATTGTATAATTGAATCAAGAGAAAGATAAGTTAGTCCAAATGGGTGCCATCAAGCATTCCAAGAATCAAGAAATTGTGGCTACTGATGCTCCAAAGAGCAGTGGAAAAGACAAGCAAAAAGGAAAGGGTAAATTTCCTGAATCGAAGAAGGAGAGATCCTCACAATCTTCAGAGAACTCTTCTGAGCCTAAGGGAAAGAAGAAGAAGGAAATAACACTTTGCATATACTGTTCCAAAGGTTTTCATCCCAAATAAAATTGCATGAGGAAGATTATCGATGAGATGGCTAAGCAATTGCAGCAACACAATCTCACGGTGTCCGAAAATGGAAATAAGAAAGATGATAACAGAATGGGAGGGAGAGCACGAGATGGTCATGCTTTAATGGTTGTCACATCCACTCCATTAGCTTGGATCCTTGATTCAGGTGCATCGAACCATATGGCTACATCAAAAGATGAATTTTCCTCCATCGAAGAAAGCACCAGATCCCCAATTTACTTGGGAGATGCCACACCCGCAAAGGTGTGCGGAGAAGGAATTGTTGATCTTGAAGAGGGTTTCTTCACAAATGTTCTTCAATTTCCCTCTCTGTCCAAAAATCTTCTCTCGATATATCGTATCACTCATTCCGGCTCTGGAAGGAAGGTGGAGTTCACTCCAGACTCACAACGTGCACATGGAATTGCAAATCACGGTTCTCGTTTGTGTTTCTTCTCCCACTTTGTTCCTAAATATATTAGCACTGTATTTCTGTCACAATCTAATAATATCAGTAGGTTATGGCATGAAATATTTGGCCATCTAAACTATAAGTACTTGCATCAACTCAACAAGGAAAACATGGTAGAAGGATTGCTAGCTATTAAATTCATAAGCGATGTATGTCAAGGATGCATTCTTGGCAAGCATCGAGAGAAAAGTTTTGACAAAGGGAAGGCACAGAGAGCTTCTTCACCTCTTGGGCTGATTAAAAGTGACATCATGGGCCCATTCACGCAGCCTTCAATCAGTAAGGCTCGATATGTACTCACCTTCATAGATGATTTCTCTCGCTTTACTTGGGTATTTGTTTTGAAATTAAAATCGGAAGTATTTGAATTCCTTATAGAATTTAAAGCACTTGATGAGAATGAGTCTGGGTGTAAGATTAAGATAATCCATACTAATAATGGGGGGGATTATGTCAACAAATATGTGCAACAACTTT